>CAJVPP010000928.1:0-24499 GCA_910592005.1 Funneliformis mosseae | reverse complement strand
TTATTTATTATATAATTAAAATAAAACTTACTATAATATTATATATATTTTATAAAATTAATTTAAAAAATAAATTTTTAAAAATTTTAATTTTTCATAAAAGTAAATCAGAAGGGAATTTATAATAAATAAGTAGGCAAATTTACCTGTGAATTTCTACAGTCTAAGAATAATTTGATAAAAATCAAGTTTTATTACATATATTTTTTATCAAATAAATTAATGCAAATTAAATAATGTTATGTTTTTTTACTTAAAAAACTCATGTGTTTTTGGTATTTCCTTTAATTTTATTATTATTGATCAACATGATGCAGATTTAATCAATTAGAAAATAAAGTTTAAAATAATATAATTAATAATAATACAAATATTTATATACTTTTAATATATTATATTAAAATTAATAAATTAATATTAATTTTTTGATATTAAAATAATATTAATTTTATTAAATTTTAAAATTAAATTATTTTAAAATATTTAATTATATAAATAAACTAAAATATATTTTTATTAAAAATTTTATTAATTTAAAACTAAAATTAATTGAAATTTATAATTAATATAATAAAAACAAATAATAAGTAAAAGAAATATTTATAATTAAAATTTCATAATTAAATCTTTTTAGATTTAGTAAAATAAACATCTTAATTATAAATTTTTTATTTTATATAAAGATAAAGTCACATGTAATATAAATCCTAAATTATGATTGGCTAATATTAACACGTGACGATCACCAAATATTTTTTTCCCTTTTATTTAGATAACGATTTATAAAAGTGATACTAGAAAAGTATAAAGACAACGACAGAAACGAAATATTATTATATACATCGAATGTTTTTTTTTATTATTATTATTTATAAAAATTTAGAACCAAAGGTAAAGGTTCAAAATTAAAGTAACTTATGAAGGTAAAATAACAGGAATTTGGAGGTGATAAGTTGTAATAGGAAGTAGTTGGTGTAAGGTTCGAAAATTTTACCTATAACTTGCTTCTTGATCAGCCATTCTATTTTGTTGTCATGAATACAGGAATTTTCTTATTAAGCAAAGATTAGACATCATCACCAGGAGCTAGACCCCCGAGACCACTGATAGAGGGATCAATTTCAGAGCCATAATGATCGTCACATCCCTATTATTAGTTTTAAATTCTCAATAAATTTGCTCTATTATGCGGCGAGAATAAAATTTTTTTGATTCCATTGACTCAAATAGAAGGAATCTCGCAGATTCAAAAGTAAATGGTAAAGTAATGTGATAAATTTGAATAAATCATCAAAATTAAAAACGAAGTTATTATTTTTTAATTACCAAGACAACAATACCATTTCGAGGTGATGTTTCCACAAGGCGCGTTACATTTTGTTTAGGACGCACAAAATTCTCTTGTGATTTGCACATGATTCATTTTTTAAATTTCCAAAATTATACAAATGAAATGGTGGCAACATCGTTAAGTGCTTCTGAACAAATCTTTCCTAATCAAAACAAATTTAAATCATTAGTCAACTTTAGATAATCTACCACATGATGATTTGTTTGGATGCGCACTACACATTCGGATTTCAAGATTTTTCCATTTTTTTCAAAGTTCGAGACCATTTTTGTCATTGGACAGTAAACAATGTAATGTATTAGAAGTATTGCAAATTAAAAAAAACGTATATGGAGGAAAATCAGATTCTGAGAATTATTTTAACTTTTTAATCTAATTACATCCAAAACTAAAATGCAATAAAATTAAAATTCGTTAAAAATTCTCGGAACCTGGTTTTCCTAGCAATCTTCCCATATAACATCTATTTTAATGTAACCGCCCGATATAATTGAGAAACCTTTAAGGCAAAACTATAAATTCCTAATGAGCGAATTTTTTTTTGTAAATATGACTAGTTATGTCTAGACTTCGACAAATAACGGTTTAATTGACACTTGTTCTAGATGGTCTTTTTTTTGAGCCCATACAGAATTTAATATCTTATATAATACTGTATAACAATCTTAATAAGGCTTGGCCAATCAAATTCTGCAGGTTGTATTTTATCCATGCGTAGTAATTTCGGGGGTGCATATAAGGATTATAAGGATTATTTTTATTAATTAATTGTGGCAAACATGTGACGTATAGTGGTGACAAATATTTTATTTATTTTCTTTTTTGGCATTACAAATCCGCAGAATTATAACGTTGATGAGAATTTCTAATATACGTCCTATTAAACGATGACATTCTAATCTTTTTTTTGTGTCCATAATCTAAATGACATTAATTCGGGTCTAGATACTTTTAAGTCTTCTTTGAGACCCGTTCCTATCATATTTTTAAATTCTTCCTTAGAAACTCCTATTTCAGAACTTAAATTTTCAATTGCCAATTCTGTATTACAGAGCATAACAAAACTCTCGTGACAAACGATGCCAATTTTGCCACCATTGGGTCCAATAATTAGCTCTCTTTCATCCCTATGAATCGTTGTTACGTTTGGTTGTGATTTAAGCATGGATTCAAGTTCATACGTCACATTTATATCCACATTTTGCTTTAAAAGGAAATTACGCACTGTTTAAATATTTTAATGTGATTAACGTTAATTTAAAAAATAAAAAAAGTTTGGAACTTAGCTAGTCTGATAAAACGTTGAAAGCACTTACTTCCTCCATATATTCTGTGCAAAATTGGTCCAAAACCATTAAACGTAATATTCAATTCAGCTAATTCAATGTATCCACCTGGCTTCGTTACCCTGTAATAAAAAAATTTCATAATGTAAGAAATCTATAAAGCAAAACATAATAAAATCAATAAAAATATATTCAAACCTAACGATTTCGGATAAAACAAATTCCCATTGATTTCTTTGTAAAACATGACTCATTGAATCTTGACGCACAAAATCAAATTCATTATCAGGAAATGGTAATCCCTCTAATATATCCGCTTTGGTAAATTTTAAATTTGGTGGCTTTATCTGTCAAATTTATTTTTGTATTAATTCTTAAATCGTATATATAATTGCTTCTTATCTTATCTTCTTACCTCTTGTGGATATACTTCCTGAAAATCGATTCCAAAAAAATGAGAATTGTCATATCTGGTTGATAGATCTAATAACCACGCTCCAGAACCGCATCTTCAATATAAAAAGAAAAAAATTTAAACGCAAGGTAATTTTCTAAATTGTAACTTGATTTCTTCACTTACGCAATATCCAATACTTTATATCCTCCTTGAATTAATTTTTCTTCAATTGGTGCGGAAAAATTACTGTCATATATATATCTTTTAACAAAATGGTACATTTGAAGTCTATCATCTGCGCTAACATCATTTGACATATAACGGTTTAAAATCCTCTCTTCTTTGGATTCTTTTTGCACGTATTCTGGTAATCGTGGTGCCTTTAATATTTTACTTTTTATGCGTGAAACGTTATTACCCATAATTGTAAATTCTTTTATTAGGAAAGATTATAAGAAATTTATTAAAATAACTAAGAGATATAGATATTCTTAGAAAATAATTTTTAGGGAGAAATGATTATTTTAAATTTTACATACAAGCAAAGTTTTCGAATACATAAATAACTTTTTTTTAGTGTAATGGAAAGATGGCATAAGGACAATTACATAAGGTTTTTAGTCAACGTTAAAGTTTACCAGATTTTTTTCCCGGATTTTTCTGTATTTATTTATCATGTTACATGATCATTACTATAACAGTTTTTTCTTTTTAGGAAATCTTTAACATAATGAATTCTGCATACTGTATATCTCTCATATTGTTTTGCATATACAAGTTAAGTGATCGGCCGATTTTTTTTTTATTGATTGGGTAAATCATTTATTTATAAATTTAATTTATTAAAATCTTGCGAAAAATCAAGTATTGTAATATGTAATGCTCCGAGCCGATCGAATCGTCAGGGTCAGGATCAACCCGGGTGACCCGGGTCGACCCGGATTATCAGGTTATCTGATATAAATTGACGCGCTAGACTTTTTTTTTTTTTTACGTTACGCGATTTAGTCTGTAACAGTTACCGATAGTAGAAAAGAAAAGCATTGAGAGTGAACTTTTTGCCAATAACTTTTGAAGAGAAAATTCTTCCACCAGAACATACACATTCAAAAACTCATTGTGAAGTTAGTTGTCTTAACTGCTTGTATGTATTTTTTAAAAAGAAAATATAGTTACTTTTTATATCCTTTTTTTAAAAAATTTTTAGATGTCATAAAACATGGCTCCGCAAGATTGGTGAATCAAATCTTTGGTGTTACTTAGAACGTCATCACCCTCACAAGCATCCAAAAAGGTAACGTTCTTAATAAATGAAGGACAAAGTACATCAGATAAATTCATTAATGTATCAACTGAGTTATGTATTATATAATATCAATTTTTTTATATCTATTAATTTTAATATTTTTTAATTACCAATGATCTCCCATTTACAATTCTAGAAAACAAGTATTTTCAACAATAATAAAATTCTTAAATTCAAATGCATATTTTTGGTAAAAAATATAATATTAAACAAAATGAAGTGGAATT
This sequence comes from Funneliformis mosseae, assembly GCA_910592005.1. Taxonomy (NCBI): domain Eukaryota; kingdom Fungi; phylum Glomeromycota; class Glomeromycetes; order Glomerales; family Glomeraceae; genus Funneliformis; species Funneliformis mosseae. The sequence goes on along the minus strand of CAJVPP010000928.1, from coordinate 19,932 downwards.
ATATATAAATCCTTATGAACATTACGAAATTAAAATATTCTTCTTTGGGTATTTAAAGCTGCTAAACGAAACTTAGAAATTTTACAAATCGTCTAAATAGTAAAAGGTAAAATTTAATATTAAACCTTATTAAAAATCTGTGAAACTCAAGTAAAGATAAAACTATATCAAACTTATAAAAATGGTAAAACTATATTAAAATCTTATAAAAAATTAGCTAAACTAAAGATTTAGACATTTTGACAAATCTAAAATGAGTTTAAACAAGTAACCTTATATATATTTAATGATATATTATAATTTATTTAATTTATTAATTCAATTAAATTATATAATTATATGAAACTAAATATTCATATTTAACTAAAATGGCTAGAGATTATCTTATAATTATAGGTAAAAAAAATATTGGTTATTAAACATTAATATTTTTTATAAAGCAATTAGAATACTTGTAAAAGTTTTTACTAATGAAAATGATTTATTATTAACCTAAAGGAGCGATCTTAAAACTGATACAATTTGCATCTATATATTTGAAATTCTAGTTAAAAAAATGTAAAAAAATAATTAGTATTGATGCTTTATAAAAAAAAGTAAAATAGATTTTAAAAAAAATTAAATAAACTTTATATAATACTATTTTTATTTTCAACTTTAATATTACTTTTGAAAATTTAAGTTGAATTTGAATTAAATAATAATCAAATTGAATTAAATTAGAGTTAACTAATAATCAAATTAAATCAAATTTAGTTTTTATAATTTTTAATGAATTTAAATTCAAATATATTTTAAATTTAACTGAACTAAATCTTATATAATACTAGTCATATAATCTTAAAAACTTTTTTGGTTAAAACTTAATAATTGAATTTATAATTTTCAAAATAAATGAATTCTAAATTATTTATATAAATATAATATGAAATAATTTTTTAAAAATTTCAATTAATTTTTATTTTAAAAAAAAATTCTTTAAAATTTTACATATGGAAAGCAGTTAATAGAAAAGGAAAAATCTATAAATTTTAAGAAATTTTAATTATTAAGCTAATTTTATTGATCGATAGAATAAACCAATAAAAATTTTTAACTAAAAGTAGATTTTCTCATTTTTACTGACCACCTATTTACTTAATATACTGTATTTTTGCTAAAAAGATTTATTTATAAATTAAATTTTATTGTTTAAAAATCTACTTGCTTATTATATATTTTTTTCTTTATTTATATTATATATTTGTTTATTTATAATTTATTTTTTTTTTTTAAAAAAAAATATATTTCTTAGGTAATTATTCTTTTAGTTATATTATTTGTTACTTATTATATTATTTTTTGTTTTTTTTTTATTTTTATTCTTTAGTAATATTTTTCATTTATTTTTTATTAAGTTATTCTTTATTATTATTCATCATCTTTATTTTAATCATTATTTTTCATTAATATTTTTTATAGTTATTTTTCTTTATTATTCATCATCATTATTATTTATATTTATTCTTTATTATTATTTTCTATTATTATTTTTCTATTATCTTATTATATTTTTATTTCTTTTTTATATTCTTTTATTCTTCTTTTATCTCTAATAAATAATTCTTTATAAATTAAATATATTTCATTAAAAGTATTACTACATTTTTCTTTTTTTTATCTTTTCTAAATATTCTCTTTTTTTAAAAATGTTTTATATTTTCATTTAAATATTTTAATTTATTTTTTTAATTAAAATCTTTATTATTTTTTTTATTTTTTTTTAATATTATATTTTTAAGTATTTTTATTTAATAAAAAAATTAGTATTATAATTAAACATAATAACAATTATACTTTTAATATTATATTTCTTCTTTAATTATAAAGTTTTTATTATATAGTTAACTAATTTAAAAAATAATATTTTATTATAATAATTTAAGTCAATCTATTATTTTTTATTATTATATTATAATCAACTCTTAATATAGTGAATTCTTGATATAATGAATTTTTTAAATAAATATAATAAAAATACTCTTGTTATAGCGAATTGACCAATTAAATCTTTTAAAATAATTATTATAGCCTTATAACGAAGTTGGGATCTAAGATATAGAGTTCGTTTTAATAAGAGTTGACTATATATCTATTTTTAGATTTCTTATTAATTTCAATTTTTTTTTGATATTTTATATTTTTGTTTTCTTATATTTTTAATTTTTTATTTCTATTTATTTCTATTTTTACTTCTTTCTAATATTTTATATTCTTATAACTAAAGATCATTATATTATTATAATATAATTACTATTTTTAAATATTTTTTTTTTCTTTTAACTTTTATTAATTATTTTTTTATCTTTTCATATTTCTAATAATATATATAATGATTTTTCTTTATTTTTCTATACAATTTATATTTTTTTTCATAATTTTTATTAATTTTTTTTTGGTAATATAAGTTATATAAATATTTTATAACTTCATTTCTTTAATTTCTTTATTTAAGTTTTAATATAACCTTCATATATATTTGTAAATTATTTTCTTTTTTTATTCTAAAGATTATTTTATTAATTTTTTTCTCAAGACTTTAATAGTTTATTATTCTATATTTTGTAATCTTTTATCCTATAATTTATTTGTATTACTTTATATGAGATCTTTATAATAGAAAAGAAAAAATACTAAAAAATAAAAATTTTTTATATTATAAATAAATAATAAAAGAAAATATTATAATTTATTAATTATTATTATATATATTAAATTTTAAAATTTAAATTTTACTTTTTATAAATTAAAACATTTTAAAAAAAATAAGCTATTAAAAATTAAAAATTTTAATATTTATTTTAAATAAATTTATAAATATAAAATAAAAATCTATATTTAAGTATAAATTTATAAAAAAAAAATAAAAATTACATATTAATTTCTGAAATTATATTATTATTATTATATAATAATAAGTTCTATAATAATAAATTAAAATTATAAAATTAAATATATCTATTTATAATAAATTAATATTAATCAATTTCATAGATTATATTTGTTCTTTTAATTCTAGATAATTTTTCAAATTTTTCTATAGATCAGATTTTTAAATCATTATATAATATTTTATTATTTTAATTATTATATAAATCTTTATAATAAAAAGTAAAAAATAATTAGAAAAAATAAAAATGAACTAATAAATTTGAACTTAAAATTTATATTTGATATTATTATACAAGAGAAGATATTAATAATGACAATCCAAAAGAAGATGACAATCTTTAAGAAATCTTTTATGGTTTATATATCTTCTATGTTATTTATAACATTTATTTCTTCTATGTTATATATTATTTTATTTATTTTATATCATTTATATCATTTATTTATTATATTATATTTTATTTATTTCTTTTATATCTTTTATTATATTGATAATTTTATGTATTTTATTTTATATAAATAAAGAATATTTTCTTTTAATTTTGCAATATATCTAAAAAATAGTTTATTAAATAGTTTACTTTAATTTCTTTAATATACTTGTATAATACAGAATGCTGATTGAGGTAGTATTTCAGTGTTATTATTATAACTGATCAATACTTTTCTAAAATTAATTATAAAATCTTCTATTTATCATTTAAAAATATTGCTTTACTTATCATTTATAAGTAATCAAAAAAACTGACTGTAATAATATATAAAATAAATTAAATTTTCTAATAGTTTTTTGTTTTTTTATTTTAAAATTTTATATAAATTTTTATAATATTTCATTTTTAATAACTTGTATTATACTTTTAATTTTATTTTAGCAACTTATTTATTTTAGTTTTTAAGTAACTATTTTATATATTTTTTATTATAATTGATTTCTTCTAATATTAATATTAATACTTCTTTTCTTTAGATAAATATTTATCCTTTCAATTTAGTATTAGTATTAGTTTATTCATTTCTTTTCTTATAACTTTAATAATTAATTTTTATTTATATTTAATAATTTATTTATATTTATATTTATATTAAGTAATTTAATTTTTTGTTTGATTAGTTATTTTCTTAATTATTTAATATTTAATTTCTTTATATAATTTTTTTTATATAATATTAAGTTTTATATAATTATTTTCTACAACATAATAATTTATTAATTTTTTATTAAAAATATATTATAAAATTATTATTCCTTTAACTGTTTTACCTACAAATTTGTAGATAATTTTATTTATTAATTATAATTATTTTTAATTATTTTTAAATATTTTAAAATATATTATTTAAAAAATTAATACTTTTATAATAAATTTTATAATATTTTCTAAGTAAAAATTTAAATAAATATAATTAACTAGTGAATTTTAAAGATAAATAAACAATAAATTATTATAAAAAAAATTAAAATTTTAAATTCATATAACTTGCTATCTATTAATCTTAGAAATATAAAAATATTACTATTTAATAAATTTTAATATGATGAATTCAATAAAATATATTTTATATTTTTATAATTATTAAATAATAAATTATTTTTAAAAATTAAAAAATTGAAAAATTAATATATATTGATAATTTTGAAATTTAAAAGTTTTAAAAATACTACTATTAAATATATCATAATATGATAAATCTATAAATTTTATTTTATTTTTTTATAATCAATAAATATAAAAATATTTTAAGTTTCCTAAATATTTTAAAACTAATTTTATACTTACAGATTAAGGAATAATTTATTATTTTTAAATGAATTGTTATTTTAATTAATTATAATATTTAAATTTTTTAATTTTAAATATTATTATAGAGATTTTAAAAATCTATATATTTATTTTTATATAACATATAGCAAAATTGTTATTAAATATGTATCTTATAATAATAAAACTAATTCTTATATTTTAAAAATATATTTTACTAAGATTTTAATATTTAATTATATTATAATTATATTATCATATTCCTTTAAAAATAAGTAATTTTCTGAAAATAAATAATCTCAAATTAATTTAATATCTAAAAATAAGTATTTAATTAAATTAAATAAATAAATTTTTTAAAATTATATATATAAAATCTTTTAATATCAAAAAATTTTATTTTTAATATTTTAATATATAAATTATGTTAAATATAATCTTTGATATTATCTTTGATATTATCTTCAATATTATTATTAATATTATTATAACTATTAATGTTATTATTACTATCAATATTATTTCATCAAAAATCTTTAAATCAGAATTCAAATCAATCAATATTCCACAGTTTAAAAGATTCTATAATAATTTCATCAGAAATCTTATATTATTAAATCTAACATGATGAAAATTTCTCTTAGTAGTTTTTTAGTATTATTATTAATCATCTAATATATCATTTTTTATAAAAATTATTCTTAAATAATTAATTTATTATAATATCTAATAGCTAATAAATACTAGTTAATTTATCCAAAATTATACAAAATTAAAATCAATTTATGAAACTTTTTTTTACTAATTCTTTTAAATAACTTTTAAAAAAACTATATATAAGTATTATTAAATTTCTTTAAGACTTATCTTTTATTTTTATATTATTGAAATAATCTATATACTTTATTATTGAATTAAAATTTATTTAGCTATTTTTTAGAATTAAATAATAATATCAAAAGGAATTATTTTTTGAATGATATTTACTTTTTTTTAAAATACATATTAGAAAAAGTTTAGTTCTATTATAATAATGAATCAATAATATTAATGAGTAAGGTTGCTAGTTAAAACTTAGAAGTTTTGCAAGTTGTCTAAATGAAAAAGGTAAAATTTAGCAAAATTATATTAAAACCTTATTAAAAAATTTGCGAAATTTTAGAAAAGATATCTAAGCATATAAAAATGTAAAATTTATCAAAACCTTAGAAAAAATTAGCAAAATTATAGTTTAGATGTTTTGTCAAATTCAAAATAAGTTTAGACAAATAACCTTACTAATGAGTAAATTTTAATTTTATAAAATAAGAAAAGTTAGTTATTATATATGTAAATATAATTATAACCCTATTTTTTATTATTTATTATGTAAATATGCATTATTTTTTTACCTTTTAAATTAATGATAAATTACCAGTCATATTAAACTAAACAGATATTTATTCATATTATAAATATTCTTTAATTTAAATAATTTTTTGATTTTTAAATTAGTAATAAATTGGTAAAACTTTTAATTATTTTTCAGTTTAATTAAGAAATTTTAAAATAAGTTTATTTCTATAATATTAATTTAAATTTTTTTATAAAAGTAGTTAAATAATAGTAAAATGTTTTAAAATTTGATTTTTTATAAAAAACTAGTATTAAAGATAGTTCTCATAATTATTTTCAAATGTCAATTGAGTTGCTACTTAATTACATTATTTTTTTAATAGCAATACCTATTTTTAATTATTATATTTAGTTTTTTTTAAATATTTAGTATTCTACTTCATATTATTGCATAAATAACTATAAGACTTTACTTTTTTTATTTTATAATTTATTCATAAAGTTTCTTTTTAGCTTTAGAATAAAGATTTTTTATCTAAAGCTAAACTTACTTTTTCTTTTATTTCATTTATCTAATTTGAACTTATAGTTATATAATATCTATTATATTATGATTAATGTCAAAGTTTTCTGCTACCTTAATATATTCATATTTTTTTGCATAAGTAATGCTTATATTATTTTTAATAAAATATGAAGTTTATATTTATTTATTAACTTATATAACCTTATATTTAACAATTCTTTTTTTTGTAGAATGTGATATTTATATTTAGCTAAATAAAAATTTATTTTGTGATTAATATAATACTAATAATTAACATGATTAATATTTATGAATTTGTTAGCAAAAATTAGCAGAATTTTAGATAGCTTATTGATATTTAGGTAATTTAGTTAAAATACCTAAAAATAAGCAACAATATAGCAAAAATATGTTGCTTATTTTCAGAGAAATATAGTAATTTTTGCTTATTTATTATATACTATTGATTAGAATTTTAATATTATTTTTTTATAAATTAATTTTCAAATATTTAAAATTAATAATATAATATTTATAAAAAATAATTTTTTTTTATATATAATAGTATTTACAATTATTTAAAAATATAAAGAATATATTTATTTTTAGTGAATTATATTTTATATTTAAAGATAAGTTTTATTATAAATATTATTGATAATAAAATTTAAATAAAATTATATATAAATTTTATTTTTAATAATATATTTAAATTTAATTTAATTAACAATAAATAACAGATAAATATAAAAAATAAATTTATCAAATAATACTAATATTTGTAAAATAATTATATTAGTTAATATAAAAATATAATTTAATTTAAATAAATCTAATTTATTTTATTAATTTTAATTAAAAAATGAATTACCTGTATCAATAAAATTAATTTTCAGATATTTACAAATAATCTATTAGTTTTATTAGATTAATCAGATTAATCAGAAATTTAAAACATTTTGTATTTTTTTTTAAAAAAGTTTTTTAAAGTTTTTTATATTTAAAATGTATCTTATAATCTTAAAAACTTAAATATAATTGATTATAAAAATATTAATATAATAGTTTTAAAATATTAAATTAAAATAACTTTTAATAAAGAAATGAATTAATCTTTTATAAATGATAAGTATTACAATTAAAAAAAATGATGCAATTAAATTAATTGAGTTACAACTTGTAATGCAATTAAATTTCTTATAATATAATTAAGTTGTAATTCAATTAATTCAACTGAAATTGGAAAATAATTATAGGAATTATCTTTAGTCTTTTATTATTTTATTTAAAAAATATTAATATTTATAACTTAAATTTACATTGTAAAAAGTTTATATCTTAATTAAAGATTAGTTTTAATAGTTAATTTATTAATAATTTTATTTTATTTAAAAAATTCATATTACTTAGTGATCTAAAAGCTTAAAATTTTAATCAAATAAATTAAAATATTTTGTTATTCTTTTTTTTATAATTTTAAATTATATATTAAACTTATTTAAACAATTTGGATTCTCAAAAATTAAGCTAAAATCAAATTATAAGTAAATTTTAAATATATAATCTAATATATAAGTTACTTACTTGCCTATTAATTTAACTATTTTGCAAACAGTATATCTTGAAATTTTAAATCATAAATTATTATAACTCAATAAATATTTATCTCTCTAATGCTTTTAATAACAAATTTAGTTAACATACTACTTATAATACTACTATTAAGAATAATAATAGTCATTAGTGATTAAATAAAAATCATATTTAAAGAAAGCGTTTATTTTCAGAAAATTATATTAGAGGCAATTTTCTTCAAAATAAATACCTTTAAAAGTGATTTTCTTTAAAGATAACTCATCTAGAAGTAGTTTTATTAAAGAAAATACTTCTAGATATGATTTCTTCAAAGAAAAATCACAGAGATGATTCTTTCAAAGAAATCATCTTGAAAGTGATAAAAACACCTTATAAATTATTTCTCATGAAAGAAGTTATTTTAGAAATAGTTTTCTTTAAGAGAATCATTCTGAAAATACTTCTCTTAATGAGAATCATTTCTTATGAAATTTCATTTCGAAAAAGAATATAAGCCAAACAAGTTGACTTATTATTCAGTTTGGCTTAGCTCAAGCTGAGCTAAGCTAAAGCTGAAATAAAGTGGCTCAGCTTAAGCCTATGGTAAGTTAAGTAAAGTTGGCTTATTATGAGTTTTACTAATCACAATTATCAAAAGTAATTTACAAGTATAAATCATGATCTTTCAAACGGAATTATATTAGACAGTTTTTTATTATTTAATCATACACTAAATATCAGAATACATAATTTATTATTAAAATAAAGAGTAATTTAAATTTATTAACATTTGGCTTAGATGTATTACACAAGCCATTTAGTTTAATTACGTTTTTAAAGCCTTTTAGCTTATTTATGTTATCAAATTTTTTTACTTAGTTATATTATCAAAGCATTTGACTTAATTACATTTGCGAACTTGTTAAAATTGATTATATAGTCTAAAATTATATGAACAAGTGTTGATAAGAAGTATTGTCTGTGAACAGAATTATATTTATTGTACAATAACTTAAATTTTTTCTAACGAAGATTTATAATGATGTGATTAGTTACAAATATTTATTACAGAATTTAGAGGTTGTAAAGACTGTAACACTCTTTATGAGAATATCTAATAAGCAAATCTAGTTTATTAAGGATAAGCTCAGTCAGTTTTATACTTAAAAGAAACTATATGAATTGAAGAAAATTTGTTATTACATTGTCAAGAGACAACCATTCTATTAAATGATTTAAATTGTAACTCGAATCTGATTTGCTTATAAATATATATCTTTAAACTGCATTTTCCATAAGAATCTCACATATTTTAAAACATTTGTGATATTAATCCTTTTAAATATTTCAAAGTTATCATGAAAATTCACATTTTTATACTATTATAATCATTTCAGCCTTTAGTAATGTTGCTTTCTTAGCTCCTTTTTCTAATGAGAAATACTTAAGCTTGGTAAAAAGGATTTATGAAAAGTGTAATAATCTGATATTGTGTAGGTATTGTAACAAATAAATATTTAATGAGCTTGTTTTCAGTATTTTATGTAACTCTTTCTGTGTAAAGGTTTTGGACGCTTCATACTTGTATATTTATTGCTTCTAATTCATATATTTTTTTATTAGTTTTCAATAAAATGTCTCTACCAGGAAAATAACTGGTAATTTTTTTATTACCAACTTATAGATTTGAATTCAAATTCAGAAGTTAAAATTGTATAATGATTTTGAATATTGATCCAGCTCATTTGTAAAAATCAATTATTGAGGCAATTACATCTTTTAATGCGTATGATTGTTAAAAAATAAAATAACTCTTTGTTGATATATTTTCTATGATTTAGACTTATCTTTAAAAAATATATAACGATAAGTTTAAATTGTTTCAAAATGAAATAGTCTCAGTTAACTGAGTCGCGTCTTTTATTTAAAGTTAGCAATCATAACTTTGCAATTCGACTGAAATTATCAAAAGGTTTTAGTTAGAATTAAAGTTGTCAAAATCTCATCCCTTTTTGAAACTTTTATTTAATTGAATTTTCACGGCTCAGTCATTTGAAAATACGCACTTGGTTTTGCAGAGTTGACTCTGCTGTCTAGTGACTAGTATCATAACAGTGTATATTGAAAATATGGACCTTTACATTTGAAAGGAGAAACTGCCAGTAAAAAATTAATTTTACTTTTATATGCTAAATATGATTTTCAAATCGAGATACGTTTGAATTTAGATTTATTTTATTTTTCCTGACAGTTTCCCGTTCTATATAGTAATGTTTCTATGAACTTTCTAATCTAATATTTTTTTTACGCTGAAGAATGCCACCTTAACATTCTATATTAGAATTTAATACACAAAATTTATATCTCTCTTTCTAAGGCTTTACCGTGACTAACCTATTCTGTTGAATTATATAGTATTGATAATTTTTTTGATAACCATGAAAATTGGATTTTTCGAGCAATCTTCTTTTTTGGGTAGATAGAAAACCAGTATGGTTTTATAATAAAGCTTTATATATACTACATGTACGGTATGGTACGATTCAAATTTCGTGAAAAATAATGATCTGTATAATCGTACTGTACTGGTCTGACAAATCGTATCGTGCCGGTTTCCATATACTCTTATTTTTTGACTTTGTTACTTTATTAAGGAAATGAGTATTAACAGAGATACGAATAAAAGAAAACAAATTGTATAATAAAATCTGCAATGTTTATATTTCGCGTCCTTTATTTGATAAGAATGGAATATTCGCTACGTTTCAGATCATATTATACTTTATTACGCACTAGTTGTCTTATTAAACAGACGAACGCTATTGTGCAAATATATATTTTTGGATGTAAGATTACATATACAGTCACATATGAATTGATTGTTGAATCTAATTGACGAATGAAGTTTCCTCATGTCTTACACTTCAGGTGTCGATTAAACGAGTTCATGATTTATTCATTAATCAGGCTATTAAGTCACCTAATAATTATCTGGCTCCTATATACTCTGGTCATATTTGACAACATGAATATACTGTATTTCGAGCTTGTTATCGACTTATAAGATACTTTGTTTATATTATCTTACATAATCATATTTATTTATTTAATTTTAATTTCATATTTTTTTTTGCATTTCTTTGTATGAAACTCAATTTCACTAAACGTTCATTGGAGGCCTGAATAAAATTTCCAATATTGTAAGCATTAAGCGAAATCAAGAGACATAATCCTATCGATTTAATAAAATTTGAAACAGGGTTTATATTTTTTATTAAATTATAAACTATATAATTTTCTCTAAAAAATAAAAAAGGAAGAGAATCTACATATATTATGTTATGTCATTTATGCACGTTCAACACAAGGGTTACTTACTTTTTTTTTTTATATCATTAAAAGATTCACAAAAAGTTAACTCAACTCTTGCTTTTTGTCTTAATTTTTTTATCACGATTCTATTTACACCTAGAAAAGCAGTACAGAACAAAAAAGGAAATCAATATTTATTATATGTAGCTGATCTAAATGTTCATCCATGGTATAAACTATTTTAAATTTATTATATATATTAAATATATTTTAAAATATGTTGTCTAGAAGTTCTGGATCGTTTATGATCTAACATAGATAATTCAAAGGTACCTTCGCTTTTAATTTCTTCATTTTTAAAAGAGCTCCTTTTAAGTGTTCATTTTGGTTCAAATAACTGCATTTATTTACACGTCATGTATACTGTATAATGGTATATTATGTAATGAATGCTGGTGAATGTTGACTTGGCAAACGTAAACAAGTGTCTCATATTTTCACAAATGGTATTAATTTAAAATATATAATCAATAAATTGTGACAGAAACCTTTAAAATATCAAGATTTAAATTTTTAAGTGCATGATTTTTGAAGAAAAAGGAACTATATCGTTAAAAAAAAAAATACTGATTTTTTGTACACCCTATGAAGAAATCGTTTAGGGTAGATAGAAAACCGGAACGGTACGATGTTGCAGATCACTATTTTTTTGCGAAATTTTAACCGTATCGTAGTATATATAGAACTTTTATTATAGGACCATACGGTACGGTATAGTATGATCTTTCGTAATAGACGTTGATAACACGGGTGAATTATGTAATGTTTTAAAATTAAAATTTTTAACCGGTTTAAAAAATTGATTATTGATTATATTCCTTTTTATTCAATAAAATAATAATAATAATAATATAATCATTTTTTATTGAAGGACAAATGCAATTAAATTATTTTTAATTTTTATGTAGTAATTCTTTTTCTTTTATTTAATTTTATTAAATTAATTTTGAAAAACAATACCGTTGAATTAAAAAATTACTTTATGTCAGAAATCAAATAAATCAAAAAATAAAACTAAAGCTTACCTAATCGAAAAAAATTAAAAATAGCGAAAAAATCCAAAAAACAAAAAAAAAGAAGGAAAATACGATAGCAAATAAAATATATTCAATATCGGATATTTGATAACCGAATTGATTTTCGACATTCGAAATCAATTCTATAACCGAAATGAATTTCGATATAATTTCGATCATTGTATTTAAGTCACTTGACTTGTCTTTTCTTTCTAATGTCAATCATCAAAAAAGACAATCTATAAATGGAAGAAATTGAAGTTTGGAATCATGTATTAAGATGGGGTCTAGCACAAAATCCAACTCTTACTTCAGACCCCGCAACTTCGACTGATGATGTTTTTAAAATAATGGAGAACACTTTTACAGCGATGCTTACCTTTGATCAGATTTTTTAGCTTAAAATCTAAAGATTTTTTTACGAAGAGTTCGTCATATAAAAGGATGCTAAAATATCTCATAACATTTTATCTCATTAATATTCAAAATGCTTCCTTAATTTCAAAATGGATAGATAAAGCAAATGCAATAAAGAATTTATTTGATATATAATTTTGAATTACTATTGAGAGGGAGTCAAGACGGATTTACTCCTGAAAAGTTTCACAAATTATAATAAACCTATGACTGTCACGTTCATTAAAATAAGAGGAACATGGTGGATGCAATCCTCTAATATGGAAATCCACTTATGAATGGTGAAACCAAAGATAGTTTCATTTTCTTAAAAAAAATAAGGATATCTTTATCAAGGATGCGATTATAAGTAATGTTGGAAATGCAGAATATGCATTATTTAATAAAAAGAAATGTGGATCATGTTTTGGATTTGATCTTGGTATATCATCATCAAATGGATTAATAGGTCAGAAACGTTATTATGAAAAAAATAAAAAAATTGAGATAATTAAAATACATTTATTGTTGAAGATTATGAAGTATTCCAAATAATAGAATTTTACTTCATGTGGTTTGTAATTATCATCTTAATCTGTCATAGCATTTAAGACAATGAAAATCTTCTTGAGTTATAGTTTTAATATTATCTATAATCAATTAGTTTAATACCGAAAATTATATTTATATGAAATTTATAAAACTTTTAATACATTAGAATTATATCACTCTCTCTATCTATCGATTCATTGATTATAAAAATTTAAAATGATTTATAATTTCTTTTTTGTTTATTTTGTTGTATTTATAACAAATAGTATTGCAGAATTCTGTTTGTTAATTAGCAAATAAAAGTTATGTACTAAAAACGTGTACTGATTTGAATATTAATAATTCCCGAATTATTTATCGGTTTTCTCAAAATTTTAGTTATTCAAAGTGGTTTTATCAAATTTATAAAAGCTTTAGATAAATGTAATGTACTTCAATTATATTTCATTAAAAATTATATTTTATTTAAATATAGCAAAGAAATTTAATTATATACATAAGACAAGAAGAAAATTGTTACATTTGATTCTTCATAGTTTTCATATTTGTTTTACTTGAAATAATTCATATTCTTCTATAGAGAAACAATTTGTAGATTCTCTAATTTCTTTTTCATAAGAACATTTTATACATTTGATTTGATTAAATGAATCGTCTCCAATTATACCAAGATCGGTCTTACCAAATGATGGAAAACATGAACTAACGAAAGCCCCACTTTTTATAGCAAATTCATGATCTTTTACCCGACTTAGAATAAAATTTTCAACACTGTTGTTAAATGAGAATATAAAACTGTCTTTTGTATCTCCAAAAGAAGCATGCCAAGACGAATTCAATGTAATAGGATTGTACCCTCCAAGGATTTCGTCGTTATCTTTTACTTTAAAAATCGTTACGGTACGAGATTGATTACTACACTTTTCATAATATTTTCTTGACGCAAATCCATCACGAGATCCACGAAGTAATAATTTAAATTCATATGAAATTTCCAAATCAGTTTTGATATTTATTCTATTAATCCATTTTGAGATGAGTTCAGCATGTTTAAATGTAATAATTTCTGAATCAACTTCAATCCTTTTAGACTTACTACTTAGACAATGATCACTGTCCAAAAAACGTTTAATTAAATCGACATATACTTCCTTTGGTAATGCTTTCTTGTATGGTAAAACTTTATTCAAAAATTCCCTGGAGGTAAGGTTGTAAAATCTAATGGATGGAATACATTGTCGTAAGGTATTCTTCAAAGAAATGAAATCTTCTTTGGAATATTCAGAAAGATCTGATGAGAGTTCTGGAAGTTGTGCAACTCCCCATTTAAGAACATGTTCCCAAATGTGAACATCACTCATCGAAAGGTTTTCACTTAGAATAAGAGAAACCAAAATTTTTTCTGGAATTTTAACAAAATCAACGGAATTTAATATTTTTTCTGGTTCTTTGGAAATTAAATTTGTGCAAAAATTTTGAAATTCCGTGAAAGAATCATGTTTAAAACTTAATTGATTTATAAAATTAAAATTTTGTTCCATCCATGTTACTTCGTTTTCAATCAGGAATGATTGTAAATGGATGACTAATTCTTGAAGGCTTAATTCATTGGCAGCGAGCAAGATATTAATTATTTCTGAAGCATCATACTCCTTCAAAGGAAGTTTTGCATCATAAATATACCTTAAATATATAAAAAAAAATTGTGAATATCTAACAATTTTGTAGTTACAAAAAAAGCTCTCATGATTTCAAATTACCTCAAGACTATGTGAAAAGTTTCAGGAAGAATATCCGGGAACGTAACATGTACCGCTCCATCATTTCTCATTCTATTAGTGGATAAAACTCTTTGGAAATAAGGAGAACGATGGGATAAAATTATCCTATGAGCACGAAAATCTTTTACATTTGAACCCTTTCCAACTTCAATTATAACATCAAAATAGTCATTATCTTCTAAACATTCAAATAAATTTTGTAATAATTTCAGAACAAACTTATCAGCAACCATTATAAGTTTTTATTTTTATAAAATAATTTTTTATTGGCTGTAATTATATATTATTTTTTTTTTAAAAAAAAATCTATTGTAGTACTTCATATGCTTTTACGCCCTCAATCACGAACAAAGATTACCTAATACCTCCAAACATTAAAATTCTCTAGTTTTTTTAGTTAGACTTTGTAGATCAATTTGGTCAAATTTGTCTTTGCCAAAATATTAGAATTAGTATTTTGTAATAAACGGTGTAGATCGCCGACGACGTTAATGCAACGCTTTGATTAATTGATGAAATGGACGCTACAGTATGTATATAGGATTAGGCTTTACATAGTATGTTCTCATATAGAGTCGATTCTTATTAAAGTTTCAAGCGCCGGCTGAGCAAGCAATAAAGAACTCTGGTGGTTTTAATTAAGTAATATTGATTTTAAAACGAAATGTATTTTTTTCACAGTAAAGAGTAGTTCTTTTATGTTTGTCAATTACTATATAAAATTTAACAATAGTAAGAAATCCAAAAATTCAGCAAGTTCAGAATTATATCAAAATTTCAAAATAACTCCTTTTAATTCAATAAGACACGTTATAACTATAAGATAGGGTAGATTTGATTTTTATCGAAATATTATTTAATGACTTTCTTTTCAAATCCAATAGAAGATCTTACTTGTAGCACGTATTAAATATACCGCAAATTTCAATTTTTATAAAAGTAGCTTCTTTCCTTATTTGTGGAATTATCTTATGTATGCTAAAATGTCAAATTAAGCAGAATATGATTCATTTGAATTGTTAGTAAATCGGAAGAATATTAAACTTTGAATATTCAGATTTCAATTATATAAAATGAATTGGAAGCGGTTTTGTTAGAAACGTATTGCGCAACTTGGAAGAATCATATTTTACGTTTTGAAATTTTTTAAGAATGACAAAGTAACTCTGAGAGAAGTTGTAAATGAAGTAAAATAATACAAAAAAAAAGTATTCATCGTTAGAATTTAAATGAATTAAAATATATTATATCTAAATCTAACATCGTATTGAAGTTAAAATTACATCGGAAAGTTAGCCATCATGAAAAATCATAAAGGTATTTGGAATCACAACTAAAAGAATTGGCGAGTAATAGAAAATTGGCAATCATTTTTTTAATGGATAAATGATCTTTTCATTAATACCTTTCAAAAAATAATTATATAGTACGCGAAGTAAATAAATTCACTGTAGTTTTGGAATATGCTGAACGTGGTACGTTAATTTTTATTAGATTGAAGTGAAAATATCAGTTAGCATTTCAATTATCAAGCGTTATGGTTGTGGTGTCATTTCATCGAGATTTGGTAATATAAGGCATGCAACTTCGATTTTCCGATTCACGTAACATCGAAAATTTTAATGATTATTTTTTATTTATAAAAAGTTTATATATGCCATCTGATTGGTCAATCTTTATAGGGGACAAGGCTGTGCAAAGTAAATTTTTCGACCTTTTTTTTTTATAGTAAAATTTTTATCATGTGATCTTATATAATAAAATCGGCATAATCTGTATTATTTTGCCTAAAATTCCGATGAACAGTACTTGACAATAGAGATTTGCTTAGCCTTATACTATATATAAAGAAAAAGATGATGTTTTATAATCAAAATGAATGAAATTCTCATAATAATGCCGGAATTTTTTTTTTTCTATAATATTTATCAATATACAATTAAAATTTAATTTTTTTTTTTTTTTTTTTTGATATTTAATTTTAAACAAATATACTTTTTTTGCATTTTTAATATCTTATTGGAGTAATTAATTAAATAAAAACTTTAAAATTTAAAACTCAGCTCATATTTGTCTATGCGTACATACATAAAAATCCAATTTACAAAAATTAAATTTTCGTAAACTTCCATGAGATAAAAACAAATATTTGTTTTTAAAGTTCTTTGTAACACAAGCATGATTTTTCGGTGCTTAATCAGAATTTTTTGATCAAAACCGGTTTTTTTTTCGTGTACATTTTTATAAATATTTCATCATTACTTAATATCTTACAATTCACAAACTAAAGTACAATTAAACTTTGTCGAAACCTCCGGGTTTTGCCGGTGTCATAAGAAATTAACTCGTGAAAAATAACAAATATGTCAAAAATAACTATATCAAACATGTATGTCTTAAATATGTGTGCTAAAATATTATACTTAGTTTTTAGATTGTATTTATTTTTATGTTTTTTCGCTATATGACATGGTCAAATTTAGAATAGATTTTTTTAAAATAAAAATAATAAATAATTTTAGAAAATTATTCAAATCTATACTTAAATCACATGCCTTTTTATCTATTCAACACTGGTAAAAAAATTTTATGTTTTCCTTAAAAAAACAACCGAGGTAATTCCGTTTAAGAGATAAACCACAGAAACTATTTCCTTCAAAAAAAAACGCCTTTATTAGTGTTTTTCTTTGAAAAAAACGCCTCGAAGGCGATTCCCTTTAAGAGTAACCCTCCGGAAGCGGTTTTCTTTGTAAAAAACCCTAGGAGGAATTTCCTTCAAGGGAAACGGCAACGGAAATGTTTTCTTGTAAAAAACGCCTCAGAGGCGATTCCCTTCAAGAGTAACGCCTCCGGAAGCGTTCATCTTCGGAAAAATCGCCTCGGAGGCATTTTCCTTCAAAGAAACGCCACCGGAAGCGATTCCTTCAAAGGTAACGCCTCCGGAAGTGATTCCATCAAAGGAAAAGCCTCTGGATGCGATTCCTTCAAAAGAAAAGCCACAGAGACGATCACCTTCAAGGAAATCGCTCCGAAAGCGATTTTCTTTGATAAAAAAGCCTTCGGAAACGATTCTCTCGAAGGGATCGTTCAGGAAGCGCTTCTCTTAATAGAAAAGTATCACTCGACGGAATTTCGTTTCGAAAAAGAAATGTAAGCCGAAGGAGCCGGCTTACTAGCCGACTTGGCTTGGCTTGGATTGTCGATTATCGCCACGAGCCGAGCTAAGCCAAGACAAAATAAAAGTGGCTCGGCTTAAGCTCATGGCAAGCCAAGCCACGGCTTAATGCGGGGCTTTACTGCCGCAATTATCGAAATCAATTCACGGGCGGAATTATTTTAGACAGTTTCTAATATTTAATCATATACTAAATATCGGAAATACATAATTTGTTATTGAAATAAAAGTTAATTTGAATTCATTAAAGTATGTCTTAGGTATGTTACAAAAGCAATTTGGCTTAGTTACGTTTCTAAAGCCTCTTGGCTTAGTTATGTTATCAAATCTTCCTACTTAGTTACATTATCAAAGCCTATTGACTTAATTGCATTACAACACAAAATATCCCATTTACGAACTATGCCGTAATTGATCTACATAGTCTAAGTTGACCAGAATTATTGACTGTGGGCAGAATTATATTCGTTGTCCAATAGCTTAAATTTTTTCTAACCAAGGATTTACAATGGTGGTGCAAATATTTATTACGGCATTTAGAGGCTGCAAAGGCTGTAACGCTCTTTATGAGAAACTCCAGCAAGTAAATACTAGTTTGTTAAGGATAAGCCCAGTCAGCTTCATACTTAAAAAAAAAAACTATATAAAGTTAGGAAATTTGTTATTTTCTATCAAATAATTTAAATTGTAACTCTAATCTGATTTCTTACAAATACACGTCTCTAAGCTGCACTTCCTACAAGAAACTGTTTACAAAATTCACATATATTAATCCTTCAAATACTTCCAAAGTTATCATGAAACTTCACATTTTCATGCTTATTTTCGTCATTTCAGCCTTCAGTCATGTTGCTTTCTCAGCTCCTTCTTCTAATGGGAAACACCCAAGCGCGTTTTTCAAAAGGGAAGAAGATCCATTGTATATTGCTCCTTCTGATGAGAAACACGCAAGCTTGGTGAAAAGGCAATCATCGAAAACTAAGGTAATGAAGGCTAAATCTGTTAATGTGGAAGCAGATCTCCCAATGATGTAATTCTCCAATATCTCGTAAGTTTATTTTCGGTGGAAGAAAATAAAAACAAATTATTAAAAGCTTATTTTGTCAAACACCGTTGGGATAATAGTTACAAATAAATATTAAACGAGCTTGTTTTCAGTATTTTATGTAACTCTCTCTGTGTAAAGGATTTGGATGATTTCATACTTGGTATATACGTTGCTTCTAATTTCATTATTTGCTTTCAATGTAATAGTAATTTTTTTATCACTTAGTTTGAATTCAAAGTCACGAGTTGAAATTGTATAATGATTTTGAATATTGTTTCGACTTAAATTTATTTTATTGTAAAAATCAATTATTGAGGCAATAACATCTTTTAATGCGTATCATTGTTAAATAATAAAGTAGCTCTTAGTTGGGAGAAGCCCTTATCTTTGATTATAATTTCTATGATTTAGACTTAACACTAAAAAATATTAGTTTACCATTACTAATCATCTAAATCTTGT
>CAJVPP010000927.1:0-24529 GCA_910592005.1 Funneliformis mosseae | reverse complement strand
AATATAAAATAAAATAAAAATAATAATAAAATTTAGAATATTAAAAATACGTATAACACCAAATATTCTTAGATTTCGTTTAATTCGTAAAATTATGATTATTATCAGTATTTGGAAGATCTTCAGAATTATGTAAATCCTCTGTGTTTTCAGAATTTGCAGAATTCCCAGTATTTTCAGAATTCTGGATTAAGAGATCGTTATATTACGTTATTCACGTGACTTTATTATAACTGGTTAATTGCTCTATTGACAATATAAAAGTGAAGCTTTCTTCAGAAATATTATATAAAAAATTGGAAGTAGACTTTATCTTTCTAGACATGTACTCAGATATGGTATAAATAGACCGGCCACAATAATACATATTTCATCTCCAACTTCGAACGTAAAATTGGCATACATATATCGACAATAAATAAGCAATAGTTGAGTTGTAAAATAGCATCAGCTTCGATCTTTCAAATTGTATACCTCAAAATTACTTTATCTCAGTAATCAAATGGGTTAGACATGATCTCTTGAAAGTTACGCAAATTGAATTTTTTATATGTAGTACTCACAAGGATATTATCACGCCTGATATTTACTCTATATTCGATTAAGATGAAATATGATAGAAATACTTATGAAATATGAATATATCTTATAAGATAAATAAGATAAACATTATACTTACTCATTTTGTAACAATGGTCTAACAACATTTTGTAAAATTATGTATTGAATTTTGCATGACAGGCTGTCATTGAAAATAAAGGTAGCAAATTAATTGCGTTATCTGTCATCTTTTTTTACACTACTTCAGCCCTTAGAAAGACAACCAAATAGGCGTAAAGGAAAAGCACTCCAATATAAAATCAAGTATCCAATCAGACGCAGGAGGCCAGCATCCTCAATATAAACCAGATATCTAAATAGCTGCAGAAAGTCAGTATCAACAATATAGAATTTATCATCTAAACGAATCAGGAACAAAAAGAAAGCGGACACTATTAGATTATGATATCACTATTAAATTAAAACACTATATCCATCATTAGACTATGAAGTCACCGTATTATACAGAAAATAGTTAAAATAATAATATAAACACAAAGGAAATACCTATACGTAGGTTATGAAGTCACTATCAGATTGTAATATTAGATTATAAAATTACCACCAGATTATGTAATTAGATTATGAAATTACCAGCAGACTATAAAGCTACCACTATATTGTGAAGCTACCAGCAGACTATGAAGTTACTATTATATTATGAAGATACTGGTAGACTATGAAGTTATCACTATATTATGAAGATATTGGCAAATTATGAAGTTATCTTCATAACCTAATCTAAGTTGCTGACAACTATTGCAATTAGTTGTAGCATCATCTTTAATACTTCAGCTTTAATTTTAGTTAAAATATTAATTTTATTAATTTTAATAATAAAAACTGGTATTAATTTATGATTCTATTTATTATTTATTATAATAAATGATATACTTTCTTTATTTATATATAGAAAATTAAAAGTTAAATAAGTAATTTAATAAATTTACAATAAATTAAGAAATTATAATAGTAAATTTATAATTAAATATAATTTTTATAATTATTTTTAAATTTTAATTAAATTGTAACTTAATTGTATTATAAGAAAATTTAATTACGTCATAAGTTATAATTCAATTGTAATATTTTTTAATTGTAGTATTTTTTTTATTTATAATTTTTTATTTAAAAAAAATTAAAAGAAAATTTCTTATTAAAATTATGATTTACAGAAGAGGTAAAATTCATATATTAATATTTATCTTTTATAATAACTTATTTTTCTTTTTAATATTTAAAATTCAGTTAATTTAAGAAATTATGATTGCTTAAATTATTAAAATAGCAAAAAGGTAACTTAGATAATTATTCTTTTATAAATAAAGAAAATAATAAAATTAAAAGATAAAAAACTAATTTATTATACTAATGATAAATTAAAATATATTAATACATTTCAGAGAATAATTTAAAAACAGAAAAACCTAATTTAAAAGAACTAAAATATATTTGTATTTATATTTAAATATTTTAAATTATGAAGATTATTGAATATAAACAAATATATTCTTAAATTTTTTAATGTATTTTTAATATATTTTTTTTTAAAATATATTGTCACTATATAATTCTTTAATTTAGGTTAGTTATATCCTTAAGTTTTTACTTAAAGTTGCTAATTGTTATCAAAATATTAGAATTTATCTAACTCTTAACTTTATCAAATTTGCATGTTAAACTTAACAAATCCGTCAAGTATAAAGACTTGAAAGATGATATTATAAAAAAGTTTAATTAAAAAATTCAGATGACGAACTCAATTATAAATAAAGTATAAAGATTACTTTAAATTATATGAAGATATAAAGAGGCAGAAAGATATAAATTTTAATTAATTCTTTTATTAATATTAAAACTTTTGTTATAGCTAACTAATTACTAAACTATAAATTAACTAATTTGATAAATAAAATATAATTAAATAAAAATAATAAAAATATATAATAAATTAAAAATAATAATAAAAATAAAATATTAAAAATAAACATTAAATCAAGTATTTTCAGACTTTGTTTAATTTGTGAGGTTAGGATTATTATTAGTATTTAGAAAATTAGCAGAATTATATAGATCTTTCATATTTTTAGAATTTTTTAATATTTATAGAATTAGGAATCAAAAGATTATTATATTGTATTATTCATATAACTTCATTATTATTAGTCAATTGTTTTGCTAATAACATTGAATATAAGAATATATATTCTTTTTATTTAACTTATTTTTAAAAATATGTATTAATATTAATAGATAAAATATATTTAGATTAATATATATTTAAATGAAAAAATATATTAATAATAATATATTACATATCTTATTTGTAATAACCTTTTTATTTTTTAATAATAAATTATTTTAAATATTTTATAAATAAGATTTTTATATACAAAATTTAATTTGAAAAACTTTTATTTAATATACTAAAAATAGTTTTATAAATAAAATTTTCAGTTATAAATAATTTCTTGAATAAAATTGAGATTATTACAGATAAGATGCATAATTCATATTTACAATTATGTTTATCCTATTTAAATTATTATATATAATATTTTAAATAAAATTTATAAAAAATACTTTATATATCAATAATAAATAAATATTAATATTTAATTATAATAGATATATTTTTATTTATTTTAATTTGTATTTTTAAAAAATTTTTAACTTGAAAAAATTATAGTATATTTAATAAAGTTATTATTGCAATATATTTTCATATAATCATTATTATATTAATAAATTGCAGGAAATTTAAAAAGAATTATAATAAAATTTTAATTATATATCTGATAAAAAGTTATTAATCATAATTTAAAGATTTTTGTTTGTCAAATAGGCTTATAAATAAATACAATTTTTTTTAAATTCAAATAATTATTTAATAAAATAATTTATTTAATTTTATAAATTTAGCAATTTATATAAATATTAATAAGTTAATTTAGAAAATATTATAAATTTTAACTAAATTGAGAATTATTAAGCATTTTTTGATAATAATTGGTAATACAATAAGGTTTTAAATATTAAATATTATTGATTTTAATTTAAAAGTTAAAATGTAATAAAATTTCAATTTTGTTAAAAAATACTCAGAATCTAATTTTCTTAATAATCATTTATATTGTAATATTTGGTTAAGAAAAGATAAAAAGCTAGACTTTTTAGACTAAACTGAATTGAAAAGAATTGATCCAATTTTAAAATTTACTAAAATCCAATATTTTTTTAGATTATGTCTTTACTAGTAAAAACGTACTATGATTCTATTATTTTTAAAGTAAATTATCTTTTATATTTGGCCAATCAGATTATTTTCCGCATACTTACTATATATAGCACATATATTCATAAATGCTTCTCTTATATACAAAATAAAATCAAAGAAACTTTGGAAACGCGTGTCAAATAAAAGAACGTCATTACATATAGTCAGACACATCAGTTGATGTTATAATTTCCGCGGACAGAAAAGAGGCAAAGAGAAGTGGAACAATATGAACAATATTATGCAAATAATCACTTTTATCATCCAATAATTTTCTGCCAAGTTTTGTGCATCGTTCTGCATGTGACATTCAGGTAATCCTTTTTTATCTTTTTTATCGAATAAAGAAAATTCTGTTTGTCTAACATCAGTTGACATATGATAAAGAGTTTTGAGGGGTGGGTATGTGTGTCACTCGACTGGCATTATCTGTTAGATCAGTACTTTGCATAAATTAATTTATCATTATCTATCAGATATTTATAGTCCCACTTTTTGAACAAATTTTTTTTTTCACCTTTCCACGTCCTTTCTTTTCATATTTATTTTTAACGATTTTATTTCTTCTTTGCTCTCTAAAGATAAATAAAAATGGATGGTATTCAAGCTAAACTTAAGTATTATAATGCTTTAGCTGATAAGGAACTTTCTAAATATGAACAGCTTGACAAATTGGAAAAATATACCAATGTTCCAAAGACCTATATGGCCGCTGGTGCTGCTGGTGTCGTGTTCTTATTGATCTTTTTCAACTTCTGGGGACAATTATTGTCTAACCTCATTGGCTGGGTTTATCCCGGTATGTGTTATCAAGAAAATATTTTGTACCATTTCAATTTATCAATTAAATAATTTTTTTTTTTTTTTTTAGCTTACATTTCATTCAAGGCAATCGAAACTACAGACAAAGCTGACGACACTCAATGGTTAACATACTGGTAAATTTTAAAATGGATCGATTCGTTTCTTGTTTGGATTTCTTTAAATTTCAATTCAGATTTATTAAACTGTGAAACTTAACTGGATCAGGACCGTATTTGGATTTGTAAATATAATTGAATTCTTCTCAGACACCATCCTTTACTGGATGCCGTTCTATTACTTATTCAAAACCGTCTTTTTCCTCTGGTAAGTTCACGACTACTGAGTCCTTTTATCTGTAATATCCAATATTAAATTTCTTAATCCATACAAATTTTCTTTTATTTTTCGCAATAAAAAGGCTTTTCCTTCCACCATTCAAGGGTGCACAAGTCATTTATTCCAAATTCTTGAGACAAGTTCTTTTAACTTATCAAAATGATGTGGATAAAAATCTTAATAAATTGCATAATAAAGTTAATGATGCCGCTAGGGACCTCATGAAAGAAGCTATTGATGCAGGAACTAAAGTTGAATAGGTGGGGGTTTACTATTTAAAAAGAATAAAAAAAAGAAGGATAATAATAGTAATTGTATTAAATATTGTTATGTAAGTAACTATTATTTTATTCTTTATTTGTTTTTATTTAATTTCCTGTACGTATCATATAACTTTTTTTCTCAATAAAAAGTATTGTAAATTATATAATGACTATGAGTAATTATGAAAAACATTGATAATAAAAAATCGTTCCTTGAAATTTTTAAGATGTTTTTCAAAATTTATTATTAAAACCTTTATACGACGGTCCTATTTTAGTCAAGAATTGTTGTGTTAATCTCAAAAATCATAAAATTTTATCAAATTACGAACCATTATTATGCATTACCTTCTATAACCCTTTATTCCAATATGTACTTTTCCCGAGTAGACGCTTCTTTGAAATGCTGCCATGCCATCATTGTACAAGTGAACACGAATTTATAATTTACGATTTGAATCTTGATTTTGTATCTAACTTTATATCAATTAAACCATCATTTTGGATAAATCATATCATTTGATATTTATGTGATTATAATCGGTAAAAGGAGTCTTTTGAAGTTGAAATCATATCTCGAACGTCTGTTGTTTCACGAATCCTCTAATTCTCAATGTCACTTCTACTATAATGTTTATTCATGTAAAGAAGGGGCTTGGTGAATGAATTCGTTACGGATTCACTACTTGGTTTGTTATTCGGAGAAGGCATAATGTATCACGATATAATTTCGCAAAATGTGATAGTGACACGATCCACGTAAGTTCATTCAACTTCATAGACTCGTGACTCGTAACACCTGAAAAAAAAATATCTAAATTTTCCGTATTTTTTTTTTTTTTATATTTTATATTTTCTATACTTTCTTTATCTCTCAACTAAGTTTCCTTCCTTGAGATTTGCATTAAACCAAATGAGTTCGTCAGACTCCAATTCGTTCTCTAACCTTTCTACGCCGTCAAATTCTTTGCCGACAAGTAATTCTCACCGGGAATCTTTGATATTTGATGAATATTCTGGCTATTCGGGTCCCTGCCCAGCATGTAACGAACATATGAATTCAATTGATCAACTCAACCGTCATTTGGACGACATGCATACGGATACTTCTATAGACCAGAAAGATGGCATAATTAATTGGTTTAAAAATGCTCAAAGCAACATTATGAAGCCACTTTCAAAAACGAGATTGAACAATATCTCCAACCTTCCGCAATTCGCCATGAATAAATTTAATGAGATTGATAACGGATTAGACCAAAATTCAGAATTAGTAACAAAAGCTCATTGGAAAAAAGATGGTGAAAATATCGTATGCTCGAATTCTACTTGTGATAAGTCATTGAATATTAGAAACGGCAAACACAATTGTCGAAAGTAGTCATCATGATCAAAACTCGTGTATTTTCATTCGTTGATATATTTTTAGTTTCTATTATATTTTTCATAAAACAGATTAATTGATTCTTATTTTCTCCTTCTTCCCCCCCCCCCCCACACACACACGAATATAGATGTGGCTATTTCTTTTGTGATGATCACTGTCGTTTATCTATTAAATTGAACAGGCAAGCACAGCATGATCCTGTCAATGGATATTGGTGCAGAGTATGCAATAATTGTTTTATTTCTCGAGAGGGTTATTTAGATACTGAAGGTAACGTGATATTTCATATTATTAAAAAAATGCATCATAAGGCGTTGAATTTTACTATTTGAATAGGTGTTATAAGAAGTCATACATCAGCATTCGTTGAATTTCGAAAGAAGGGGATTGAAAGAACACATTTAGAAGGGAATCGGCTTGAGAAGCGCCTGGAAAAGGTCTAGCAATATTTGCATAAGTTACATTCATACATTTGTCTTAATATATATAAATAGATTTGTGATCTTCACATGCTTTGTCTGTCGCACTTAGCTTGCAAAAGTGTACGCTTTGCAGGTCAAACAGGTTAATTCTACACAAGGAGGATTGACTCCTCCTTTGACTGCAAAACATCGAAGAAGAGGTGGAATTTCTTTTATATTATATACTTTACATTTTCTTTACTTAGTTTTTATATTGACATTATCGTCTTTTTTTTTTTTTTTTCTAAAATTAGCTTCCGAGCAGTCAATTGTTAAATGGGAGGATGATGCGTCTGTGACAAATTGCCCGCTGTGTGGGTATGTGATAGTTTCGATTCCTTTGTCGAAGACTTGTTAAATTTTAATCATGTTAAAATAATTGTTCGTTCAGAACGTCATTTGGCATGATAACCAACCGCAAACATCATTGTCGCCTATGTGGACGCGTTGTTTGTGAAAAATGCTCATCGAAAATTTCTTTGAACCTACATAATTCAGGTTTGTCTAATCATATTACTATAATCATTAATTCAGTTACTTTCCATAAAGTTGTATTAATTTATAATATTATAGAAGTAGCAGATCAAGAATCTGTCGGCAAAATTCGCTCCTGTAAAGAGTGTCGCACTGCTGTGTTTAGGTATTCTAAATTACAAGAAGAGTATTGAGAAATCGAAAATCTTGTTTTTTACTTTAATTAATTTCACATACTTTATTACAGGCGAAAAGATTATAATGAAGAAATGGCAAGGACACCTCCAGTTGTTGCGTTATATCAGGTGGATGCATCATTCTGTTCATTTTTCCTCTAACCAATAATAATATTATGCTTTGAAACTTTATAAGATTACTTTTCACCAAGGAAATAAATGTGTTCGAGTAAAGCTACAAAAAAAGTTCTTTATTTGGGTTTAAAACTAACAATGATCAAACTTTATTTAGCAATTAATGAAAGTCAGATCTACTATTGACTCTACATTGCCTAAATTTCAAGACATGCTTAATATGTTAAAGTTGTTATTTAAATTTTCATTTACATAATTTTATATAATATGAACGTTAATATATACTTTATATTTTATTTTGTAGTAGACAGGAGATAGTTAATCAAACACATGCGGATTATCAAGTAGCGGCACGAACGCGAAAAGAATTATTGGAAAATTTTGCACAATTCGACATGATTAGCAAAAAAATTAATTCGCTACTTACTTATTCTGAATCTGAAAAACGTCTGCAATCTAATATTCACCTCGCTGCTAATCAATATTTACAACAAAGCATGCTGCCACTTTCAGTATTACCTAGGATTTTCAAAAAAGACCAAAATCAACAAACTAAAGATCAACAAATCGATGACGATGATGATGTCGTACTTGCTTTTGCTAATGGTAGACCTAGATCACTTTCAATGTCTTCTACAAAATCTGTAAAAGAAGAAAAACAACTTCGCCAACAGTTAGAAGCATTTTTGGAACAAGAGAAAAATTTAGAAGTGTTTATTCAAGAGGCTACTAGAAAAAGAAAATTTGATGATCTGAAAACATTAAAAATTTCTTTAGATGAAATAAGAATGGAAATTACAAAGAAAAAGTCAGAACTTGGTGATTTATGGCCTTGAACTTTATTTTTAAATCGAAAGTTATATACGTGTATATATTAACTTGAAAAGACAAGTTTTTTGACATTAACTTATTTGAGGATTTTTTTAAGTGTAATTTATTGTAATAGGGGTATCATGAATATTTATTATTCTTTATTATTACTACTTTTAATATATTATATATATATAATAATTAATATATTATTTGTATTAATATATTATATATATAAATTTTTTTTTTTTTTATTATCGCGTAATTAATTCATTATAACATTATTATTATTTTTATTTTTTTTTAATTATTTTCTCCATCGTTTTAATTTTTCGTATTATTATATTCTTCGATTGATCCATATTCTACTTCGCATCACAATTTTCTATTGACAAAAAGAAAAAAAAAGAAAAGAAACTAATCGATCATCTATTAATGTATATACACACATATATAATATTATATATATAATCCTTTTTTTTTTTTAATCTAATAATCACTCCAATTTTTTCTCTCTCGCTTATAAAAAAATTTGTTTGATCCAAAGAAAGAAAAAAAAAAACAAAAACCTAAGATTAGTTTTGAAATTATGCTTCATTAAGTTTATTTTTTATTCCGTTTTTTACGTTCTGTTAGTAAGATTATATATATATATATCGTTTTATGATATCGACACAATATGGTTTTTCTTTTAAAAATAAATAAAGAACATTAAGATTTAATTATGGAAATAATCAATTGAACCTTTAGATCCATATTAATATGGCATTATTTATTAACCGATATTATATATATATATAAATATATAAATTAACAAAATCTTTTTTTTTCATATTATCATACAAATATAAACATTTAAATACATCCTTTAACACAATAAATGTTCTTTTTTTCTTTTGAAAAATAAATAATTATGTCTCTGCAATTAAGTTACTACCCTTTAAAAACTTAGTTCTTTACAATAAATGAGCATGTCTAAAATTTTCACCGGCATAAATTGCTTCAGAGCCTAATTCTTCTTCAATACGTAATAATTGATTATATTTTGCTAGACGTTCCGAACGACAAGGTGCTCCAGTTTTAATTTGTCCAGTACGAAGACCCACAACAAGATCTGCAATAAAAGTATCTTCGGTTTCGCCTGAACGATGAGAAACCATAACACCCCATCCATCACTTTGTGATAGTTTAGCACTATTATCATTCATTATATATATATATATA
Source organism: Funneliformis mosseae (assembly GCA_910592005.1). Classification (NCBI taxonomy): domain Eukaryota; kingdom Fungi; phylum Glomeromycota; class Glomeromycetes; order Glomerales; family Glomeraceae; genus Funneliformis; species Funneliformis mosseae. The sequence continues at coordinate 14,582 of CAJVPP010000927.1, read as the reverse complement.
AGAAAAAGAGTTGTTTAGTAAATGAAATTTATTATCCATGAAAGAAATTTGTTTGTGAATGTGATAACTTACGCCTTAATAGATTCACTGACAGTGCCAATTTGATTAACTTTCAAAAGAAGTCCATTACAAGCCTTTTTCTCAATGGCTGTAGTAATTCTTTCAGGATTAGTAACAGTCAAATCATCACCAACAATCTGAATGTTTACTGAAGAAACAAGATGACTCCAAGCATCCCAATCATCTTGGTCAAAAGGATCTTCAATCGAAACAATTGGATATTCATTAATAAATTCAATGTATAATTTAGCAAGTTCAGTTCCAGAAAGCCATTTAGATTTATCAGAATCCTTGTTCTTAAAGTCCAAATCATAAGAACTTTCTTTATAAAATTCAGAGGCAGCTACATCCATACCGATTTTCACTTTATCAGTGTAACCAGCTTTTGAAATAGCTACCTTGAGCAATTCAAGACCTTCTTTATTGTCTTGGATGTTTGGAGCAAAGCCACCTTCGTCTCCTACATTAGTAGCGTCTTGACCATATTTAGCTTTGATCACAGATTTCAAAGAATGGTAAACTTCCGAACCAATTTTCATGGCTTCAGAAAAAGATTTAGCGCCAGTCGGAAGGATCATAAATTCTTGCATGGCAAGTTTATTACCAGCATGAGATCCTCCATTAATTACATTAAAAGCTGGAACTGGAAGAACAAATGGTTGTTTACTTCCAGCAAGCTCAGAGATATGTCGATAAAGCGGAATGCCCTATGATAACAACGCAATTAATAATGGCTTAAATAAATTAGGAATAAAAAAAAGAAGATAATATACACATTACCTTTTCTGCGGCGCCAGCTTTGGCAACCGCAAGTGAAACACCTAGAATAGCGTTAGCCCCAAGTTGTGATTTATTCTTGGTACCATCCAATTGCAAGAGAAAGTCGTCAACAGCATTTTGATCTCTTACATCCAAATTGGCTTCAACTAATGCTGGTGCGATTTTCTCATTGACATTGATGACTGCCTTTGAAACACCTATATTTATCGATTATTTTTTTATTATGATTATATATTTTTTTTTTTTACAAAATAAAATAATGAAAATTGATCAAATTTTTATTATTACCTTTGCCAACATAATCTGTTTTGACGCCATCACGGAGTTCTAAAGCTTCATGAACTCCAGTTGAGGCACCAGAAGGCACAGCAGCGCGGAAAACACCTAAATAAATAAAGTAACAAAACTTTTCTTAAATAAAACTTTGTATAAAAAATTGTTTATTATGAATAATTTTTATACCTTTCTCAGTGGTAAGGTCTACTTCAACAGTAGGGTTGCCACGAGAGTCAAAGATTTGGCGGGCGTGAACTTTAGTAATTGCCATTTTTATTTTAGAAAGTATTTTATTAAAGACGAGGTGTTTAAAAAAGTAAAGAAAATCAATTTGATAGGGTTTTTATATGAAAAAGTTAACATTTTTGGAAATAGTTTAAATGATTAACAATCTAATCAAAAATTTATTCCTAAATCTATCAGTCGATGATCAGTTCATTTTCGCATGCATTTATTTTTTTTACTGAAAAAAAATTTGTGTTTGGGAAATAAATAATAAATAAATTAAAAATTCTATTTTTTTATGATCTGATTTTTAGTTAAATGTCTATCTAACATATTATTGAAATGTTTCCTGATTATTATCCCATACACTTTCTTCATCAACATTATTATTTACATCAGCTCCTTCTTCAAACATTTCCCATTCCTCCTCTTCCGTAAAAGCAGGACTATATTTATAATTCCTCATCCCTCTTACAAGACTTCTCCTACCTCTTCTATTATGAGGAGCTACAAACCTTCCAAGCCCAATTGCTCTTAAAGTATCTCTTCCGACACAAGAACCACAGCAAAATATCCAACATATTCCACTAAAGAAAACCAAAGCCATAAAAAAAATCAAGACATAAAGCATAGGTTCATCCTTGGTTTGTTCTTGGATAGAAATTGGTTGTGTTTCCAATGAAATTGATACTGGAAATGTCATTTTTTTTTTTTTGTTTAAAAAAATTTTTTTTCAATTTGTATTTTGAAATTTTAATTATTTAATAATAAATAAATGGAACGAATATATTTATTAATGAAGGAAATTTTTGATTTGAATAAAATTTTTTTTTATTCGAGGCAAGATTCTTTTTTTTTTTAAAAAAAAAAAAATAATTTGAATGTCCTTATTTATAAACAATACATTTAATATGTAAATATATATTAAATTTAACAGTGTACAATGCATGTGAATCTATCAAATTAATTTCTCAATAAATTATAAACTCACCAAATAAAAAATAATTGTAAAAATGGCAACTTCAGTTATAATAGGCATCGGTAAATTGAAATACTTTGTTTTTCTTCAACTTTCAAATTGTTATTTATCTTCAAAATACCATCTTGTAGATTTCGGAACGTCTTCAAGCACCTTTGCGTACTCCCACAAATCAGATAACGGTTCATCGGAAATAGTTACAAATGATATATGGCCACAAGAAGGTCAACATGGCGTATTTAAAACCAATACAGTTCTTCTTTATAATACACAAACTTGGAAAGTCGTGGGATGGGGCTCAAGTGCAATAACGCGTCAGGAGAAAAAGAAAAAGAAAAATAATTTTCTAACCGACAACGGATTAGATCCGACGATTCCTGTATCTCTATTTAAATTACATTTTGGAAACATAAGAGAGCAAGATAAACCGATCCTTCCTCAAGGTCTCGATTATAGACGGTGCGTGATTGATTATTTAGCAGAAATGACAAAGGTAAATTGGATAAACTGGTGGTTTTCCTTTTTGCTCTGGCATACGTGATTCGTTTTCATCATTTATAAAACATCTAGTTAATTAAAAACACGATAGCAACAAGGTGGCCAGGTTAATATTTTGATCTTTATTATTTAACTTGCAAAAAATATATTAAAAAAAAAAACAAATATAATTCTTTAATATTAGGAATAAATTTTTATAGAAATGTGTTGATCGTCTTAACAGGTAAGAATAAAATGTGATTTTCACTCGCATTTATATAATCTATATTAATTCAAATTCATGATTTATGATTAGTTCCGTCTGATTTTTCGGAAGCGGCGAAAGCGACTATGCGCGAATGTGCGTGGCGCGCTGGATTGCTGGAGTTCGCTAATTCACCCAACTTGGAATTTACGACTGAACGTAAGTGTATTATGAAATAACATTTTTTTCTTTTTAATTTTTATTAATTCGGTATATGTGATTAGCTGAGGCTGCTGCCGTACATTGCATAACTTCACTTGGACGATTAGGATTAAAAGCAAAAGGTATGTGACAATAATTACAAATGTATATATATATATCTATCTAATTTAATTTTAAATTAATGATACAGCCAATTTTATGATAGTTGATTGTGGAGGTGGAGCAGTAGAATTGACAATGAGAAGATTAATAACTCATAATCAAATTAGTGAAATAACCGAAAGAACTGGAGATTATTGTGGAAGTACTTTTGTTGATAAAGAATTTTTAAGCTTCCTTTATCAAAAATATAATTTATATCAACCCATACAACAGCTTTATTATCATCACAATGATCAATTTCAATATTTATTACGAGAATTTTGTAGCAAGGTAAAATTATCATTTACGGGAAATCCTTCAGATTTTCAAAATGCTTATATAGATTTAGAAGATGCTTGTCCAAATTTAATTTATTATGTTAATGATGAAATGACAAGGCAAAGAATGGAACGAGAAGAATGGATAATTGAATTAGATTTTGTAAATGTTAAAAGAATGTTTGATCCTGTTATACAACGGATTAATTGGTTAATTGGAAATCAATTGAATTCTTTTAGACAACAATGTTCGGCTATTTTTCTGGTCGGAGGTTTCAGTGAATCTCTTTATCTAGTAAGAAGTGTTAAACACGCTTTTAGTCAACAAGTTCCTATAATTGAGGTTCCTTCTCAGCCTATAACCGCCGTCGTTAGAGGTGCTGTAAAGTACGGATTAAATATGAGAACCATACAAACGAGAATTTTACGTTACACTTATGGCGTACAAGTTTTAAAGAAATGGAAAAAAGGAGAAGATCCTCAAAGAAAGTTACCGAATGGTTTAATGTTAGCGTTTCATTTGTTGGCAAAGAGAGGAACTGAAGTTAAAGTCAATCAAACCTTTGGTTATATGGCTAAACCAACTAATTCCAATCAAGTTGATATGAGATTCAATATCTATGTTACGACAAATTTTGATGCTAAATATTGTGATGAACCTGGTACAAAGCTTTTAGGTACTCTTAAAATAGATTTACCTGACAAACAATTTTGTAGCAAGAGAAAAGTAGAGTTTGATCTCACATTTGGCACGATGGAAATTAAGGCAACCGCCAGAAATAAAAAATCTGGACTCGTTTATCAAACCACACTTAATCTTGATTTTTAATTTTTATCACTTAGACATCACAGTAAATAATTATTTAATTACTTAATATTAGTAATATTTAGCATAACTTATTTTACAACTTGAAAAAAAATTTTTTTTTTCTATGGATAACGCGAAGAATTCGGTGGCGAAGTTGCCTCTTTTGAATCCTGTTTATTCATTTCAAATTGTGTCAACAATTTAAAGTCTTCCATATAAGCCTCAATCAAGTCTTTATGTATCTAATTTTATAAATATTGTTTTAGAATCATTTCGCGGGATTTCATTTGCTTTAAATAATACATTAGACTACATTTACCTGTGTGGGTGTTCTTTGGGTGATCTTAATGTTTTTTGCCCTGTAAGATTTTCTTCTACGTTTATAATCGCGTTGTTCTGCTAATAATTCTTCTCGTGATTTTTGTCCTTGATTCATTTCTATAAATTTGCAAGATGTAAATAAAAAAAAAATGAATAAGCAAAAAAAAAAAAAATATCAAATATCAAGATTTGGAAAGTAACCTTTCATTTTTTGTACGGCTTCCCAAACTTGATCAAAGTTTTGATATAAATCTTGTTTTTCTTGTTGAAGTTGTTCACGAATTTGATTACTCATTTCAATTTCACACTCATATTCTTGCAACCTTTGATCAACTGTTAAGCTTCGAACATTATTGTTTGATAAAGATCCTTCTTTGATTTCTGGTATTTTTATAATTAATCAGTAAAAAAAAAACGCGTCAATCAAGTAAAAATATTTATTAATTATGAATAGCAAACCTTTATTCAAGGATATGACAGATGAGGTATTTTGATAAAAGAAGTTTGAACTTGGTAATTGTTTTCGCTAATTTTTTTTTTTTTTTTTTTTGGTGAATTCATTGAAAATTAATCTTTATAATTAGAAAATATTTAATCACATACCTTTCCTAGTTCATTATGTATGCCATGAAATTTTAATTCGCATTTCCGATAATGCCGTTCAAAGGACTTTGAGGGAATCTTGTGTGCTGGATTAAAAGGACAATTCACTAAAGCATTGACTCTCTTTGGAATGATAAAAAAAAATTAAAAAAAAATTTAAAGATAAATTAGAAATTTCAAGCAAGCCGTTTATAATAATTATGACAACCTGTTGTTGAATTTTAACGTTTTCTAAATCCCAAGATAATTCATTTAGCAATTTTTCGAATTGTTTATCATACTCATTCAACTTGGTTTCATAAGCCTCGATTTGGTTGAGTCGACATTGGGAATAACCTTCCGAATTTGAATTGGACATTTTTTTTATTTTTATTATTACTAAATGAAGTAATCTTTCTTGGCCCGTCCAAAATGAACGCGATCTCTATGTTTGTCACGTGAATTTCATTCAACATCAGTGTCGATCTTAAAAAAAAATTTTTTTTCATCGGATCATTCTTCCTATGTCTTTATCCTTATACTTTATTATTAGTGAAACGCGTAAACAACAAATTTTTAATAATTTAATTTGATATACTTTATATTTTATAGAAATTAATTATCCCTTGACAAAAGAAATATGGACGAAGTTAATGTTGAAACGTGTTATAATTTATCTTATTTCAAAGGTAAACCATCTTAACAAACTTTTTTTTTTTCCTAATGACAAAAAAAAAGAATTAATTTGATTTTGTGATTTAGACCTTATGAAAGAATATAGAAAGATAGACGATAATATCATGCTAAGGATGAACACCACTAATACGCATTCGGAAGCCGCTTGTGCGGATTTTTTCAAACAATTATCCGATGCTTATCAAAAGAGAGAACGGGTTATAAATAAATGTCTAAATGTGTATAGTCAAATTTGTTAAGATACATTTTTTTTTCTTTTATGTTATTGAGTCGAATTAATAAAATGTAATTTAGATTTTAGATGCTGAACTTGAAAAAAAGCAAAAAGCGTTAGATGATGATCCATTTGATAACAACTTAAAAAATCAAATGTTTGTTGATGAATCAAAGGTAATAATACTATTATTATTATTAGATGTTCGCGAATTTTTTTCTTATAATATCGCGATCTTTTAATTTATTCGAAATTTTATTTTTGAATTATATTGAAAAGCGAAGAATGATTAATAATGAATTGACAGTAGAAGATATTGTAAGAGAGAGAAGTCTATCAGTATTTAAGAACAAATGTCGTATATTCCATATGCCAAAAGAATTTGAGTATTTCATTAATAAAAGACGATAAACCTTTGAAACATAAAAATAAGAACATTCACTTTTTAATCCTATAGTAAATACTATTGTAATATAATAATAAAAAAAAAAAAAAAAAAAAAAAAAAAAAAAAATTGTTCGAAACAATAAGAAAATTCCTTTTTTTTTTCTAACTGTACAAATAATTGTGATAATACATTTTTATATTACCGTGATCTTTTAATGGTCAATGTGTAAAAATTTACATTCATCACCCATATTACATTTTCCTCGAGTATAATACCAACATTCCGAACCTCTACCCTTGTTTGGTCTAATCATCCCACCGTCATTTCCTCTATTGGAAGGTTGAAAGTGCTGTTGACTAGACGGAGGTGGAGGTGGAGGCTGATGTTGATGAAGCTGGGGTTGATGGGATTGAAGTTGATGAGGCTGATGGGATTGTAGTTGATGAGGCTGATGTGGTTGATGTGGTTGATGTGGTTGTAGTTGATGAGGCTGATGGGATTGAAGTTGATGGGGCTGATGAGGCTGAGGTTGATGAAGTTGAGGTTGGAGTTGGGGTTGGGGTTGGGGTTGGTGTTGAAGTTGAGGTTGAGGTTGGATTTGAAGTTGAGATTGGTGAGGTTGGTGAGGTTGGTGAGGTTGTGGTTGGTGATGAGGTTGAAGTTGAGATTGATGATGTTGGGGTAGAATTTGAGGTTGAGATTGAGGTTGAAGTTGAGGTTGATGAGGTTGAAGTTGAAGGGATTGGGGTTGAGATTGGGGTTGATGAGATTGTTGCGATTGTTGTTGAGGTTGATAACGTTGAGGTACAATATTTGGAGTTTGATGATGTAAAGGTGGTGGTGGAGGTGGTGGTGGTGGTTGATAATGCATCACATTTCCATTGAAACCCCAAGGAGCAATCGGTGGTGGCGGTGCGGCTTGAGACTGTGGCGGTGGCGCAGAGAAAGACATCATCATCCCCCTTACATTTTGATCTGGTACATTAATTGGTATCATCATCGACTTTTTATTTTGCATCGCTTCCCATTGCGGATAAATTTGATAAAGAACACGCAATACTTCTTCGTTATAACCACCATTCAAATCCAATATATCAATATCTTTATAACCTTCATTTTTAATATTTTCTTTATTTGCTTCAAGAAAAAATTCCTTGGGTGGTACTGATTGACCGAATTTATTTATTTGAGAATTTTGAAGTGGTTCTGCGGGAGAGAAAGGAACTTGATCTGAAGTTATATATATGGTTTCAAGTATCTGCCTCTCTCTTTCTTCTTGAATCTTAGCTTCATCACTTTCAGCAAACTTCCGTTTTTTTATTTTTGGTCTAGATGAGAAATCAATTGTAATTGGCGTATGCCACTGAATAGCTGGTGCTTTGCGAACTCGCTTGAAGGCCGCGCGACCTTCATTCCTATCAAGATCTCGAGCATTTCCGTAGTGATGTGGAGTGTCGGCAGTTGTAGGCTCCTCATCGGTGTCCTCAAGTTCCATTATTTCAAATAATTTTACTTTTTCAAGTAATCCATCCGGAGCAAATGTGACCCGCTTCCTTTTTTTAGAAGGAATAGGTAATGTTTCAGGTTCTTTATGTTTTTGAGTCGAAGGACCTTCTTCAGTGATTTCCATCAGTTGACTCTGTGTAACCTGTTTTTCAATTTTAAGTTTTGAAGGTGGTACCAATTTCGATGGATCCTTCTGAGGTGGTCTAGGTTGTCTTTTTGACGCGGACGCAGCTAAATTGCTAAGCAATTGAGTAAAAATGCTGGGTTTTTCATTATCATTCTGCGCGTTTCCATCTGCAACTTTTTTCCTTTTTTGGTCAGGCTTAGGTGGCCTTGCCAATTCTTTACCGCTTGAAGATGAAGTCTGACTTGTCGATGATTTTACTAAATCTGACTTGGAGCCAACCTTTTGAATGATCTTTTCCGCTTTATCCAGCCTTTTCTTTTCTTCCAATGCTTTCTGTTCTTTTAATTGTTGTTGTTCTTCTGATAGTTTTTTCTCTTCAACCCATTTGTCAAGAAGTCCTCCAGCTAACTTGGCCACCCCATCTATAGTGGATTCTTTCACATTTTTGTTATAAATAACCGTCCCAAGACCGCTAGAACGAGACAACTTATAATCTATAGGCAGCAAACTTACAATCTCGAGTAATTCCTTTAAATTATTATTATCTTCAGTTTTTGTAGCTTCTTCCTTAATCCAATTTCTCAATATATAACTGACGCGTTCACGTACAAGCGATTTCAGAATCTCCGGATCATGTGTTTGTTTTATAATGTGAAGGATTACACCACGCGTATTTGGGGAAGTGTCTTTAACCTTTTTAAGAAAATCTCTAACTACTTCAGCAGATATTAAACCTAAATCAGGGTTCAAGTATGACATAATGCTCGCAATAAGTTCTCTTGATTCATTGTTTTCGGCGGTTTGATTAGAGCTTGTAGAAGATGAGGCTTTTCGTGATTCATCATCAATTTTAACACTAGCTATGATGTTGTTATCATAACTATTTGAAGTGCCATAATTACCTGAAAAATTATTTATACTTGTCATATTGTTATTTGTATTACTCGAACTGTTACTAACGAAGTTATTACTCATATTGTTTATAATTGAACTGTTACTAGCGAAATTACTTGTGTTTATTATGCTACTTGTGCTGCTACTAACGAAATTATTACTATTAACCGCATTATTATTATTATTATTATTATTATTACTGTTACCTATGTATTCATTAGACATAAAATTATTGTAATATTGTAATTCAGTACTAGGAAGCAAATTAGCAGGAGCACCATACATGTTTTCTTGATTTTGCTGAGGAGCATCTATATACACATAAACTTCATGATCCGGAATTGAAGCGTTTACTGATCCATCAAAAGGAGGGAAATATGTTGAGGTGGTTTCTGTATTATGTTCATTATTATTTTCGGCGGTAACGTTAATAAAAGGAACGGTGGTAGTTGCGGTTGGCGTGTTAATAACTCCTGACTCTCTTTGTAATTTCATTTCTTTTTTTCTTCTTCGTTGGAACCACTCGTTAACTTGAGATTCGGTGGCACCTATGGCACCAGCAGCTTTAACTTTTTGTGATTTATCAGGATATTTTGCCTGCTGATATATGCCCTCTAACAATGACAGGTGCTCTTCCGTAAAATGAAATCGCGGTCTTGGTTGTCGTTGTTGAACGACCTGGATTGCCTGCATTGTTTTCTGGTCATCCATTATATTGTTTTTTTAACGAGGCAGAGAAAAAAGATTGATCAAAAAAATTCCCAATTAATAATATGTTGATCGTGCTTATTTATCACATGATTAACATGGTCCGATGTTATCCAATTTACAAAATATATAAAATATATCACAAATATATATATATATATATATATAATTTACGAAATGACAAAAAAATATCATGAGGTAAAGGCTAAAGAAGCGCATTTTAAAAATAAGTGTGTTATTATTTTTTTATATTTATTGTTTATTTGTTAATTAAGGTAGTATAAACGCACAACTGGAACCATTTGATGTTTTGATATATCACAATTATTATGTACAGTACAGTATATAAAACTTTTGATGCTCTTTTTTATTTATTACCTTTCGCGTTAAAACAAAAGAAAAAAAAAAATACTTTCATTATTGGCAAATTATATTACAATTTTTGTCAACATTAATTTGCATAATCATGTACTTTTCTAATTTTTTTTTTTTTAAAAAAAATATACATATATATAAATATAAAACAAATAACAAATCCAGAATACATTATTTATTAATATAAAAATTAAAGTCGTCTAAATTCCGGAGTAGTGAATGATTATAACCTAAAGGGGGGAAACTGCCGGGAAAAATAAAAAGTTAAATTAATGCAAAATCTGAACATATTTTGTATTTGGCAAATGTCATATTTTTATGCATCATGATCGGTTTCTTTGTTTTAATTAGGTAAAATTCTAATTTCTAACTTTTTGTTATTGCTAAGTAAAATTTCACTTCACGTAACCGGTAACATAGATTCAAAATATAAAGAAAAACCAATAGGCTGTAAAATAGCAATAATTTGTATTAATATTGTAGTATTAATAGATGATATTAAAGAAGATATCTGATAAATTGATCAATATTAATTAAACAGATTATAGCTAATTATAATTAGTTAATTGCATATATTAAAAAAATATTAATTTAATAAATAGTATGCAAAATTATTTTTATTTTAACCAGAAAACTAATCACAATACAATAGAAGAAGATAGACTAATTGTAACAAAAATAAATTTAAGATCTAAAAAAAATTAGTTTAAAATATATGATAGGTAGTAAGTATATTAATGAATATAGAGATAAATGTAAACAATTTATGATATTTTTAAATGACCATCTAGTGGAATGTATTTATTTTTTATGTATATAATTAAAATTATTAATTTAAAATCTATAATTAAAAGAAAGAAAAAATGATATGTACTAGTATATTTATAATTATATTATTCTGTTATATACATATTACTTAGATTAGATTATGAATATAATACTATAATTTTAATATAATAATATAATCTAAGTGTAATAATATAAAATATAACAATATAATCTAAATATAATAATATAAATATAATCTAAATAGAATAGTTGTTAACTAATTTAATATTACTATTAAAAATTTTCAGATATGTGATATTTGTTTAATAATATATTAATACCTAATTCTAATAACCCTAACTAATCCTAAACTAATTTTAATTATAATAAATATATATCATAAATAAGATTTGTCATAAAAAAACTGTTTTCTGAATAAATAGTAAAAATAGAAACTGAAAAAATGACATGATATAAAAAATATTTTATTTATAATTATATACAGTATCTGAATTTTTTTGATAGTTATGCTAAAAAAGATATAGCTATTAGAATATTACATTTTTTTTTATAAATGTAACAATTTTGCATAATCTTTATTAATATTAAAATTTACAAATAAATTAAAATAAAATATAAAATACAAAATATCTATAAATTAGCTAAACTATTTTATCAATACAAACCTTACACTTTACAAACTAAACTATTTATTAGAAAACTAAACTAACTAATATATAAATATTAAATATTTATAAGAGAAAACATAATTATTGCTATATTAAAATTTAATCATTATATATTATATGCAAAATTTGTTAAGAAATAAGAAGAATTATTAGGTAGTAATACTTGTATATAAAAGAAACTAAAAGAAGCCTAAGAGATAATGAAGTCATCTTTAATATTATTAGAGATTTTCTATTTTTATATTAATTTATATCTTTTTAACTAAATATTATGAACTAATGTAAAAATGTTATATTTATTCATTTTAATCTATTAAGTATCATAGATGTTCAAACTTTAGTTAATTTAAAGATACCATTTATATCTTTTCTTTACTTAATTCTTATAATAATTAATTGAGAAATATTTTCTTTAGATACAATATAATAAGAAGAATATCTATCTTTAAATAGAATACAAATTCTTGACTTTTTTCAGCAAATAAATAAATTGTCAATATTTTTTTAAAGAAAAAAATAAAAATATCTAAAAGTATTCTTTTTATATGTTGCATAATTATTTTAAATAAAAATAATCATATTCAATATGAAAGTATTTATTTCATAAAATCAGTTATAATAAATGTATTATCTAATTTAAATGTTTTTATATTTTGTGAAAAAATTTTAATTTTCTTAAAAAATGTTGTATAATTAATAAAATAAACTTCTTAAATAAATTTTGTAATAATATAGCTTCTTAATTTCAAAAAATTGCAATTTTAAGATTTGCATTTAAGTGATACAATACTTTTAATCACTACTATATATGTTTATGAGAAATAAATACTAAAGTTTATATCTAATACTTAAAATGATAGCTGATTAAAAGCAATCTAATTTTTTTAACAGATAATATTATGTGTAAACTATTGTCTCTTCTAATCTAATTATTTTTCTTAAAATATATGTCATAATTAATTAGACTAATATTAAATTAGTTTTTTAAATCATTGAAATTTATAAGGTATTATTAAAATTTATAAATTGATGCATATGTAGAATAACTTAGATTTATAATTCTAGATGTAAAATTTATTAAAAAGTATGATTTTAATAGAAAGAAGCATTTAGTACTTATTATAATTAAGTCATAATATATGTTAAGGTTAAATAATATAAATAAGTTAAATCTATCTATAATGATAAGTTAATCAACATATATAATTAACAATAACTTGAACTTGAAAATTACCCATCAGTAAGAATTATAATAAAGAACAGATAAAATAAGTAATAAGTCACTTGCTTGAGATTGTTTATTTAAAACTTATTTTAGATTTAACAAAATGTTTTATCTTTAGTTTTGCTAATTTTTTACTAAAGAATATAATTTCGTATTTTTATATTTTAATATATAGTTTTATCTTTTTAGAATTTCATAGATTTTTAATAAAATTTTAATATAATTTCACTTAAACTTTATTTTTTTTTTTATTTAGATGATTTGCAAAATCTTCTAGCAACCTTATACTGCTATTTGTTTTAAAGAAAAGTCATTATCTAAATATTATTAAAAAATAGAATTATCTTTTTTACTGTAGATAGAATAAAAATTACTATTCTTTGAAAAGTTTTATATTATCATAAAATCAGTTAATAATAGAAAATGATAGTAACTATTCTAATAATTATAATTATAATATACATAGTCTTAAAATTGAATCAAATAGTAATATATTATTATCATCTTAAAAAAATCAAATAATTTTACTTGCATTTGTTTATCATAAAAATGAGGTAGCTGATATTCAAAAGTTAAATATATAGTAAAAATAGGTATACATCTTGATAATCTAAATTATTTTTAAAAGTTTTAAAGAATTTCATAAGATTGTTACAAATTATATAAGATATAAATATAAGTTTATTTTATAAAAGATATAAGAAATAAGCACTTATTAAAAACTATAATTATTTATCTAGCTGTTATTCTTTTCTTATTAAAAATATTTTTTATCTTTACAAATTCATCAGAAATCTATTTAATAATATATTAATTATTATTAAACAATAAAATTAGATATTAAAATATTGAGTAAAACTTTGTGTAATAATAGTAGTAATAAAATATTTTTTCATTAAACTTAAAATTTACTGAATTAAAATCTTTATAATTTATCAAAAAAACTAATTTGTTCTAGTCAACTTAGATATTATTTAGCAAGTAAAAGAAGTTAGCTAGAATTTTAAATAGATCAATTTAAGTCAAGTCAATTAAGTATTTAAACTGAAAGGATTTGATTTAACTTAATTTGATCTGATCTAATTTAATCTAATTTGATTAAATTATTTAAAAAAATGATATATTATATTTGATCTAACTTAAACTTTTTATTTATTATTATTTTTTTTTGTTTTTTCTTATAAAAAAATTGTATATAAAATGATATAAAAATTTTTAATTTGATGATTAATTACAGTTGTATAATTAATATCACTAAAAATTAATTTTTCAATCTTTTTTTGAACTGTTATATTTTCTTTCTTTTTTGACAAAAAAAAACACTTTATTTTATTTAATATAATCTTTAAAAAAAAATCTTATTTTATAAACTTAAATACTTGAACTTATAAAACTCTTATTAAATATTTTATATTTAATTTTTCATTAAAATTGGTTATATGTATTTTTGTAACTTTATTAATACTACAGTATTTTTTTAACTTTATAGAATAATTTGAATACTTTAATCAAAGTTAATTATCTTTCATATCTAATTAAAAGTTATTTAACAGGTTTAATATTACAGTCAACTCTTTCTACAACGAATTTTGATATAACGAATTTTACAATACAACGGATTTTCAGTGTCAGACAGAT
>CAJVPP010000926.1:0-24537 GCA_910592005.1 Funneliformis mosseae | reverse complement strand
TGTAAGTTTATAAACTCTTCTGCGAGTTTCAAGTTATAAATAAAGGAATCAATTTAAATCTACACAAACTACTTTTCTCTTCAATGTTATCTCTTATCTAAGATTATTGTGATATACTATACTAACTTGCTATTGAGTTTATTATTATGAGTTCGATTAAATATATCTTAAATTCTAAGGTGTGATAAATTGCTAAGTTGATTCAAGTATAACGGATACCTATAAAATTTAGAGAAAATTCTAAGGTCAGAAACTCCAATATATAGAATCAGCTACTGCAGCCTTTTAACTTAGACATTAAGATAAATGAAAATGAACCTGATAACAACATCTATCAGCTTTTTTTGGCTTTAGCTTTGGTATTGCATTGGTATTGGAGGTAGCATTAGCTTTTTTGAGCTGGCATTGGCATTAGAGCTAACATTAGCACTAGTATTAGTATTGACACTAGTGCTAGTATTAGCATTAGCATTAGTATTAGCATTAGCATTGGTATTAGCATTAGCGTTAGCATTGGCTTTTTTTGGAAAGCATTGGCATTGTTGGTGGTGGTAGTGATGGTAACAATGGTATTGGTATTGACATTAGCACTGGCATTGACATTAGCATTAGTATTAGTATTAGTATTAGCACTGGTGCTGGTATTAGTTTTTTTTGAAAGGTATTGGCATTATTAATAATGGTAATGGTATTAGCATTAGCATTGGCACTGGTATTAGTATTGGCATTGGTATTATCTAAAATATAAAAAAAATTATTAATTTTTAATTTTTTAAAAAAATTTTATTAAATAAATATTTTATTGTTGATTTTAAAATTCTTACTTTCATGGTGGCCTCCTATTAGATGATGAGCAATTTTTTACTATATGACCACTTGTTGACCAACATTTAAAATAATAATTTCGATATCTTTATAGAATATCAGAACATTAACTAACTCAATAGCCTAATCTATTATAATAGCAATAAAGTATTTAATGAACTATAATAATTTCAAAAATGATTAGAAATAATTAAAAATTATAATGATAACGTAAATTTAATAAAATATTATTATTTACCTTATTGATTAATTTGAATTTAATTGTACTAACAGTAATGGTAGTTATGGTGGTGATAGTAGTAATAATAGTGTTACTGTCGATATTAATGAAAATAATGGTAATAGTAATAGTAATAGTGATAAGGGAGAAAAGAAAGGTAAAGATTTAATTAATTGTAAAGACTATATATAAAATGATTGTAAAGAATGTAACTGTGATGGTATTAGAGATTTTGATGATGATGGTAATGGTGATAATATTTTTATAAGAGCATTTAATATATTTCTATGTATTTTATAATTATATTTAAGAGTTTTATGATACATTTTAATAATTTCTTTTGAAATAGATTTTGGTTTTTCATTTTGGTCTTTAGAGTTTTCGTTAAACATTTTTGAAATTTTTGAAATTTAAAAAAAAGAAAAACAGAAATTTTTAAGATTTATTTCTTCTTTTTAAATAAAATTTTAAGAAATAAAAAAAATTTGTTTAAATCTTTTATCAAGGAAATCTAAAGGCTGAAAAAATACTTACATAAAATTGAAATAATTTTGTATTGATATAATCAAATGTATACTATAGAAAGGAATCACTCAACTGATAAATTTCTATAAGAAGAATAAGTCTTTGATTTTTTTAAAAATAAATTTTTGATTTTTTGATAATACAATGCATAGATTTACTATGAGAACTTTTACACAATCAAATTTACTTTGAGAAGAAATAAATCTTAATTATTTTAAAAATAAATTTTGATTTCTTGATAATGCAATGTGATGAGAACTTTTGTATAATTAAATTTACTTTAAAAAAACAAATCTTGATTTTTTTTAGATTTTTTGATAATGCGATGCATAGATTTATAATAAGAACTTTTGTACGATCAAATTTACTTTGAGAAAAAACAAGTTCTGATTATTTTGATTTTTAATTTTAGTTTAAAAATATAAATTATTAATATTATTAATGATTGAAAATTACTGATTAAAATCCTGTTTTACCTTTAACTTAACCTGATATTTCCTTAACATTTCCATTGTTTTCTATTGTTTAACTCTAATTAATATTGATTTTAATCAGATCAAAATTTTGATCGTTTTCAATTAAGATGGCTCTATTAATAACTATAATACAAGAATAAAATTTTGATTATATGGGTTATTGCATAGGTTATCACGTGGGTAAATTTTTAAAATTCATGTGATTATCTTCAAAAGATGTAAATAAAACAAATATTAGATCTATATATATGGCATTATGCTTTTTTATACTGTTATTTTTTGCTCTATTATTTTTTGCTATTTTTTACACTGTTTTTTTATAATTTTTGCTATTTTTTTTGTGCTATTATTACAATGGAATTACAAGAAAAACTTAACCAAATACAAAATTTTCTTGAAGAAATTGTTCAAAACAATTATATTACTATTTCAAATAATAATTCTTGTATTTTAAAACCAACCTAATAATATATTAGTAGTGCTAAAATTTAGAAATATTTAACATATCAAAGGACGAATTTAACAATATATTGGTAAGAATTTGATAAATATTAAATAATATATTACTAGTTTATTAATTTATTTCTTTTCAAAGTCAGAAGTACACTTTTGTATGTTAGCCTTAAAAATTAACTTTATTATCAAATATAAAGATCAAGATATAAGCCATATTGCAAAAGTTATTGAAAAAGTATATCATATATAATTATTTAATAATTAAAAAATATTTTGAATTTTTTTAATAGTTCAAAAAAAGAAATAAAAATATACAAGTAGGGAAGGTAGTTAGCTAATAAAAGAATGTGTAAAAAAACATCTGCAATATAAATGTGATTATAACGTTCGCAAAGATAAGAGACTTCAAAAAAAAGTAGATAAAGCATTAGGTATCAAAGATTTTATTTTTTTAATATTCAAATTAAAATCTAAATATAATATTTAAATTTTATTTATTTATTAAAAAAGAAAATGCAGCTAATGCCAATATCATTGTCACCACCACCAAAACCAATGCCAATGCTAATGCCAGTGTCAATATCAGTGCCAATACCAGCTCCAGCTCTAATGTCAGAACCAGTATCAATGCCAGTATCAATGCCAATGCCAGTGCTAGTGCTAATGCCAATGCCAGTGTCAATACCAGTGTCAATGTTAGCACTAATACCAGTGCCAATGTTAATGCCAGTATTAATACTAATGCCAATATTAGCGTTAATGCTAGCGTCAATGCTAGCATCAATATCAGCACCAGCACCAATATCAATGTTAAAGCCAAAGCCAATGTTAAAGCCAAAGCCAATGTCAAAGCCAAAGCCAATACCAAAGCCAGTGTTACCTCTATGTTAGTAAGAAAGCAAGACTTTCAAGAGATTATTTAGGTAACTTTTAAATTTTTATTTTTAATACATAATAATAAAAATTCTTAAATTTAATTAATATTAAAACAAAAAAGAAAATGAAAGTGAAGCTAATACTAATGATGAAGCCAATGAAACTAGCACTACTTTCAGTATTACCTTCAATCTCAACGTAAAATTTAATTTATCTTATGATAAAAATCTAGATAAAACAAAATTCTTATTAATTCACTATATAAATGATAATTTTTATATTAACTTTATATTAACAAATATTAAAGAAAAAGAAAATGAAGATTCAATTAATGAAAATAAAAACGGTAAAAAATTTATCTTTTTTTTTTTTACAAATTTATAATACTCATTTTTTTATATTTATTTTAATTAATTTATATTAAAAGAAAGATTATAGAAAAGAACAAGAAGTGCAAAAAGGGAAAAATTTAAAAAATATTGATTTTTTAATTTTTTTTAATTTTTATTTTTTTTTTTTAATTTTTAAATTTTTATTATATTAATAAAATCTAAATTGCTTAATTAAAACATATAAAAATATATGTTTTATCCATTATTTTGCATCCGTTAAAGCATTATAAAATATTTGTTTTATCTGTAATTTTTGTATCTGTTAAAGCATTATAAGATATACATTTTGTCTGTAATTTTTGTATATGTTTTTTCCTACTTTTCTGTATTAAGTTTAAGGTTTTATTTAAGGAAAAAATGTATACATTATACTAAAATTCCATAAAAATTATACATTATAAAACTTTATATTTTTATGGAATTTTTATATCAAATTTTTTATTGGGCAATTGAATAAAATCAGTTAATTAAACATTGTTAGATTTTATATATGTTTAAATAATCTAATTAGACAATTGAACATATATTCAAATCTAATTAGATATTTAATTAAACAACGTAATTGACATTTTTTATATTGTGTAATAATGATAATTTAATTTTTTTTGTTTTGCATTATTTTTTTTATTTAAAATGCTATCACAAAAATACTCCTATACTAAATATGTTATTATCTTAAATGAAGAAGCAAATAAATTTAATTATTTTGCATTATGTTATTATTATAAAACTAAAATTACGAATATTAAAAGACTAGTAGTTTCTCATTTAAAATATGTAAGAAATTTGAGGAAAGGTACTTTGAAGTTAAAAGGGATAAATATTTTTTTCTGAAAAATATGAAGAGAAAGATTAAACTAAAAGGAAATCTTCTTTTACTTATGAAAAAGAATCTTCTATTTCCTCATTTTTCTTATCACATCATTCATTTAATATAAATAATTTTTGTAAATTTTATCATTAATTAAATAATATAATTCTTATTTATTAATTTTTAATTTTATATTTAGAATTTAAAATTAATGCTGAAGAATCTATTAATTTTTTAAAAGAGAGATTAACTACTAAAGATAAAAAAAATTATATATTATATGTCCAAATAAACTTCTCTTTCTAGACAAGAAAAATTTCAATAAGAAGATTTAATTTGAATTCTATTATAGATAATAAGTAGCCATTTAGATAAGTTGAAAATTAATCAAGTCAAAAATGTTAAGTTTGCAAATTCTAGATTAAAATTACCTAGTTGAAAAGTATTGACAGGTTATATTTTATGTTCAAATTCAAAAAATATTAAAAAAGCTTTAATTAATACTGTACAAAAAGATAAACTTAGATTATTATATACTTTAATAGATAGTAAAATATTAAAAAATAAGAAATTATGGGATCAGTTTTAATTACATCTGATGGGACAAGTTTTAGTATAGGAAATGAAGATATAAATAAAAATTGTGTTTAATAAAAAAAAATTAAAAAATTTACAATAAATTTTTTAAATAATTTAGATAAAAAAAATATCAAATATAATGCTGTAATTACTGATTTTGTTTTTTCAAACTAAGCTGCAAGGTATATTAATAATTAAATTATTTATTATGTGATTTAAATAGATAAAATTTATTAATAATTTTTTAGATATATATTAAATTAGCAGAATAAATAAAATATTTAATGTTATCAAAGAATGAAAAATATACACATTTTTAAGTTATTTAATACTTTTTTATATTTCTATAAATTTTACATTTAATTTTATTTTTATTTATATCAACATAATAAAAATAATAAAACTATATCAAAATTTTTAAAGATTTAAATGTTTTACCAAATTTAAATAAATTTAAATAAGTAAGCTTACTTATTATTAGCGTTATCATATAAATTTATATATATAATATATATATATTAATTTATATTAATATAAAACATTATAAAATTAAATAATACTAATCTAAATTTTAATATAACTATTTATATAGCCTGTAAGAATATTTAGAAGTTTGGTTACTGAGTTTGTATTTCTAAAAAATCTATTATTTATTTTAATTGCAAACGAATAATAATTTTTTTTAGTAAAAGTTTATTAAAATAAAATTAGGAGAATATGATTTTTTTGATAAAATAATTATTCAAATATTTTATAATATCCCTTAATTTGTTATAAAGAAGGTGAAGAAAAACTTGTAAATTTATTAAACACTTATTTAAAATTTATGTTTAGAAGCATTGTTTGTAAAAAATCATTAGATTTCACATATTTACTAAAAAAATGAATAGAAAATTATATTGTAAAATTTTAACAAATAATCTTTTTGATCAAATATATCAGTTTTTTAAAGAATTTTAAATATTCTAATAGAATAATTATTTTAAGCACAAAGTTAAGCTTATAATATCTTTCTTTTAACTAATGTCTTACAGTTTTTAATTAATTATTATATTTCTCAGACTTTAAATTCAATAGAAAACTTATAGGTAATTATCAAGAAAAGAGTAAAAAAGAAAATTAATAAACAATTAATAAAAAAACTGATTATTTAAAAGATTTTTATAGAAATTATTAAAAGAAAATAGTTGATATTAATCAAAACCTCTACTTTAATTTAATAAAGTATAAAAAGAAGGATAGATTTAGTAATTAAAAAGAATAACAATATAATTTAATATTAAAAAATTAGTATATAATAAATGGGTATTAGATTACTTATATTTTAAATTTTAAATAAGTTTAATAAAAATTGATCAAATAAATAAATTTTTATTTATTACCAGTTTTTTTTGCCACTACTATATATATATTAATTATATATAATAATGCTTATTTTATTCAAATGATAATAAACTAATTAATTAGACTTCTCTTACTTCTCTCAGTAAACCTTTTTTAAGAAAAAATAGATAAAAAAAGTCTATCATAATTAGTGATTTTTTTTTTTTTTAATACTATAGGTAGATTAAAATTAATTGAATAAGATTCTAGTAATTTAAAATCAGAAAAAAATGAAGAAAATTAGTAATCAGCTGAATATTTAATAGGCCAAATTATTAATTATGTATTCTAATCTTTAAAATATTATACTTAAATACTATAATAGTTTTGCATTTAATAATAGTACAAATCATAATATAATGATAAAGAATGTATTAAATATAAGAATATAAATATAACATTTAGGAGAAAAGTAAGCATTAATAAATCAATTATTTTTGTTCAAATAAATTTTTAATCAATGATTTTTTCATCTAATAATCTAACTTATTCAAATAAATCAAAAAGTATAAAAGAAGTTTAATAAAAGTATTGATTATTGTCAATTATATAATTAAAGATTAATGATATAATTAGAACAGATTGTTATGTGAAGAATTTTATTTTTATATGTAGATTTTAAGGCTCAAAAATCACAATTACAAGAAATAAAAGTTGTGAACATAAACGTATTTTTTTATTTTAAGTATCATTGTGAATTAATTTTATTGAAATATATTATAAAGTAGCAAAAGATATATAAGCGATTATGCTTGGTTAGGTTTACAAAAAATAGTATTAAAAGCATTAGATTCTACTCCATTAATTACAATTAGAAATATGCACAAAATTTTGAAGATATATAGATATTTATAAGAAAGGGATTACTGGTATACTAGCAGAATATGTAGTCAAAAAAAATATAAATCACATCGTCGTGTACCTGATACATAATGAATAAAATAAATGTCAACATATCATGTGATCTGTAAAATTCTGGTCAATATCTCACGTACATGATCTAACAAAGTTGAATTAAGACTATTCGCACTGTATTAATTTAAATAAATAGATCTTTAAAAAAGTTAAATTTCAATAGCTTATGAAATATAAAAAAAAGAGTATGAAACCATAAAAAAATCTATAGTGATATTCAAATATAATATTTCTACAATAGAAAGTGAAGATTAGCGGTTGAATAATAGCCACCTCAAAGTTTTCATTAAACATACACGAATAAATCAATTATGATTTGAAATAATTTTTTTTTTTTTTAATGCCTATCAGATGAATATTTTAATATTTTAAGAGTTTTTTAATTCATTAATAATATATTTTAATACATAAAAGAATAATAAGAACTAACGTCTTCAGAAAGGATTTATAAATTGCTATAAAATAATTTAAAGATTCTTTGGAAATGGAGATACTTTATTACAAACATCTAATTTCCTCCTTTCGCTATAATAATTAAATAATAAAAATAAATAATAAATTTTAATTGGATTTTTAGAATTAAAATAAGAAAAGTTCATTTGAAACTTATTTCGTGGCATTAGAGACGACCACTGGAACTATTTATTTTTTTAAAAAAAAATAATATATTGGTTAAATTGATAAAATATAAATTTCGAAACATTAAAATTCCATCAATGTTTATTAAATAATGCTTACCAACAATGATGATAATGATTATCAAAAGCGCAAATACAATAAAAGCGAACCATCTTCTTTTAGAAATATCACGATACCAAGGACCAGCTTGTTTCCAAGGTTCAACATTTTCTTCAATACTATGAGTTTCATAAGTTGATAATTCCAAATCATTATTATTTGCTGAACGATCATATCCTGATGATTCGGTGGTGGCTAAAAACGAAAAAGGAGATTAATAGGTATATTTATTATTATTTTTTATTTTTTAAAAAAATTTTACATTTTATGACGGCATTAGCATCGGGTGTATCAATTTTAAAACTTATATTTTTTCCTTCACTTGTAGTAGTTCTAGATAAAGCTATTTTCTCTTGACTACCAACATTCGTTGTTGCCGTTTCTTCTTGACTCATAATTATTTTTTAAAAGAGTATTCATAAAAGAAGTGTGAAAATTCACAAAAAAAAAATTTTTTTCCAATTTATATTTTCTATGATATCATATACCAAATAAGAACAATTTGAATTTCATTATCATTCATCATTTTTAAGGAGAAATATAATGTAGTATCACATTTAATTAACTTACTATTTGATGGTGTATTAATCATACCATAATTGTCATGTGGAGTAACATATGATCGTGGTAAATTGTTTTTAAAGTTTTCTTTGCGGCTAATTTGTTTCTAAAATAAGGATATTGCGCGATCGGAACATTACACAAGTCAAGTTGTGTAACATCTAGACAATGGCTCCACAAAACCAGGTTTAAAAATAGAATTTCAGATTTACCAGAAATTTTGTCGATAAGTTTTCCATTTATCAAAATTTCCGTTCTTAATAAATATGATTTTTATATTTAACCAAAACATTATATTTATTTAATTTTTCTTTTTTACAATTTTTATACCAAATTTGTAATGCACTATTCAAAATTAAATTCCATTAAATTTACATTATACAACCGCCATTAACATATGTAATGTATCCATATTAAGCTGATTACGAATATCACTTTCACAATTTACACTAGAAAATGGTATAAAATAAAATGAATTCGAAATATCAGATTTGGAAACATGATATTCGTGGACAGTACAATTTTTAATTCCGATCCTTTTGGATAAACTCATTAAAAAAGGTGACGATAGATTAATTCAATGTCTTGACCCATCTCGTCCGTTTGTCTAGACAATCTACACCCATGACTTATTTAAATTATCAGACTTTGATTAAAGAGTTTGAATTGAATGAATTTTTTACAAAAAACGTAATGAGGTTTTGGACTCTGATACATTTCTCAAACAGTAATGGGTTAGCAAAAGAGTATTAATAAATTTATTTTTTAAGGTTATTTGATTTTTTGATTATCAAAAACGAAATCTAATATTTAATTGAAGGATTGAAGAAGAAAAAATAATTATTTTATTAACGTTAATAAAAGATTCAATAAATAAATAAAATTGATTAATTAATCTATAAAGCTCGTTCAAATAAATTTTCACCAACTATATCTTCAAGACCTTTAAGAGAAACTTTAATTAAGAAATTTCTTACAAGTTCGGTCGTTATTCCAGCAATTTTAACGACTACACCATTTATTACGTCTTGTTTCTCACCAAGAATGGAGGCAGACCAAATTAAGTCAGGCATTACACTTATTTTGCCTATAACGATTTTATTAAATTCTTCCATTATAGAATTAATTAAAGGAAGAACTTTTGGACCATATAAAACTAAAGTAGCATAACATTCATATGGCTCCAAACGGGTTTTCAATAATATATGATGATTCTTTTTTAATAATATTACATCACGAAAAATTAATTTATCACCAAGAATTAAATCAATACCAGAATTATACTTTAAAAAATCCCAACGTTCACCGCGAGACATTCTACCACAAGTAAACCAATCAAGTATAACGACAGAAGAAGTTCTATCTTGTAAAGTAAATATTTGTCTTTGAGTAAAATCAGCATCTCGAAAACAAGTTGTTGGCTCGGGTAGTTGAAGTAATAAAGAATCTTTATGTATAAAAGCATTAACCTTTTGTTGAGTTCCCTCAGATTTTATTACTTCTTCACCATTTTGTTGAATATTGTTATTAACAAACATTCTTCCCGGACGTTGTTTATATATCTTAGTTGAACCTTGTGTTAATAACATTAAATTAACATTTGGATGAGATTCAACTGAAAGAGAAACGGAATCCCCTGATACCATTCCTCCTCCGTATGTTATGATATAAACTGCTGCTAAATATGGACTATGTAATTTAGGTGTTAAAAGTTTTATCGGATATGACGCATGAAAAGTGGAGAACGATGGTTTGGTCGTTGAAGGAGATACATAACATTTAATTTGACCATGTCCTGGTGGTAGTTTTGAATTTTTTGCATTATATTGTTCTAATGTCATTATTACCGGGGAAAAAAAAAAATTGTGTGGAGAATGAAAGAAAAATAGTAGGTATGACAAATATATAGATATACTCTACAATCATGTGCGTTCCGACAAAAATTCTGGTCAACCAATTAGAGCGGAATGATTTTTAATTTTCGGTATATTATCTATATATATACGCGATTTTTTTTTTTTCGGATTTAATTTTCTTAATTATTTTTATTATTCTATTTAATGTCTTATTAATATATTGGATAAAGAAAGATGAGAAATTTTTGTTTTTTTTTATAATAAAAAATTATAATATTGTTTATTATCTTATTCTATTAATTACTTATATATTTACTTTTTGGGTCGGATCGGGTCGGGTAAACCAGAAACGACCCCTCAGGTCGGGTAATTTGATTAACCCGATCCGACCCGACCTTGTTTGGAGCTCTAAATCTGAATCAATTTTATTGTATAAAAAAATTTTAACCTTCTAACCAAGAAAACATTCACGATAATATAATGTCTGATATTAATGAAAGACTTCGAATTATTGCGGCAATTCCTTCACAAAAGGACAAAACCACAGAATATCGTTCTTTGCTTGAAACCATTTTAACTTCAACAAATGAACCAATACTTGCGGATAGTTTAGAAGCTTTTGTTGATCATATCGTACAAGAACAAGTTGGCTTGGTTATTTCTCGTCAAGTATTAAGTGACTTTGTACAAGGTGTTGACAAAATTAGTAATTCAGAGATTAAGAAACGTGTTCTTCATTTTGCTTTAAGTAAAGTACAACCTAGAGTTGTTAGTTTCGAAGAACAGGTAAGGTGTTTGGTTATGGTTTTAATTTTTAATTATTTTAAATTGATCTTATTTTCGCGTTTTTATCATTCTAGATTTCAACCCTTCGTGAGAAATTGGCAGAAATCTATGAAAATGAGGAAGATTGGCTTGAGGCAGCTAAAGTGTTACAAGGAATTCCATTAGACTCTGGACATAGGTATAATTCATTCAATACAAAAGATTTTTCTTTTTTTTCTAATTTACTATTTGATTAATAAATTAATTTTTTAAAAGAACTATACCGGAAGAATATAAATTAAAGATTTATATCAAGATCGTTCAACTTCTTTTGGAAGAAGACGAAGCAGTATCAGCAGAAACATATCTCAGTCGTGCTGCGTTACTAGTTCCTAGCTGTAAAGATCAAGTGATTAATCTTACATTTAAATTATCGCAGGCAAAAATATTTGATTTCAAGAGAAAATTCTTGGAAGCTAGTTCAAAATATCACGAATTGAGTTATGTTTCAGAGTTAGCGGCTGATGACCGCACAAATTGTCTGTGAGTATTCACTTGAACAAATGAATTTATTTTACAAAATAACAATAATAATAATAATAATAATAATAATAATAATAAGTTTACAATTATTTTTATTAAAAGGAATGCAGCTATAACTTGTGCAGTGTTGGCAGGAGCAGGACCACAACGTTCACGTATGTTGGCAACACTTTATAAGGATGAACGTGTCCAACGTTTACCGCATTTTTCAATTTTGGAGAAAATGTACCTTGATCGCGTTTTAAGGCCAAATGAAGTTAAAGGATTCGCAGAAACCCTAAAAGATCATCAAAAGGCAAGATTGCCAGATGGTACAACAGTACTTGATAGAGCTGTTATCGAACATAATCTTTTATCAGCTTCAATGATTTATAATAATATAACATTTGAAGAGCTTGGTTCTTTGTTGGCCATTTCTCCTGATCAAGCTGAACAAATTGCTAGTTCAATGATTGAACAAGGTCGTATGCAGGGTACAATTGATCAAATTGAAAGGTTAATATTCTTTGAAAGTAGTTACGGAAGTGGTGGTAAATCTATTTGTGGCGTGCTGGGAGCTAAATGGGATTTAGCTATTCAAAACGTTTGTCATCACGTCGAAGAAGTTGTAATTGCTATAGGATCTAAATATCCTGACCTTATGCAGAAATCTTCCTTTTAAAAAGGAAATCGGTATAAGTTCAAGGTAAAGTTATTAAAGTGTCTAATGTATTATTAAGCTATTCTTCATTATCATAAATGTTTTTTAACAAATAAACGAGACTAATTATTATTTATAATCAAGTTTAAGTCCTTATAATAAGTTTTTTTTTTTTTTTTTTTTTTTTTTTTTAATGTATTTTATATAAATTTTAATTTACTTTCGGTATCAAGAACAATAAAAAAAAGATATTTATATATATATGTAAAAAAAATTATGTACAAAATTACTTGGAATTATGTCTCGAGACACTATGCCAATCTTCTTCGATAGTTGAATCAGTCAAAACACTTTCAATATCAGAGACGTCATCAATTTCTTCAAAAGCGGATTCCTCGCTGTGAATCAAATCATCATCAGTTTCGCTATCCATGCCACCGGCAGAAGGTTTTGATATACAACGAACGGCAGTAGTTGTTCTTGTCGTACTCGAAGGATTGCCGAATGTATCGGTTGTATGTTGTAAAACACGAGTCGAAGCCGGTCCCTGGATCTGAGAACCATCATCGTCATCATCGTCGTCTACATCATTACTTGAAATTTCAGTAAAAGAGTCACTTTCATCTGCATGGTCAATATCATTATCTTGATCATCTTCGGCTAAAAATTCCAAGAAAAGTTGAGTTTCTCTTTCAGCATCTGCATCCAATACTGCATGCCTTAATTCATTATTATCTAACAAAGTCTGTGGAGAAGGAGTATTGGCAGTGGATTTAGGTTTACCATACGTTTTACGAAAATCACAATTTAAAACTGATCTACCAGTTCTTATAAAAGATGATCCATTATCGGCACGATCATAAAAAACATATTCTGTAGATGATATACCTAAACCTTCATCTAAATGGTCCAATAAAGTTGCAACATCAATAGACCCGTAAAAATTTGAACCATTCCATTTATGATGTTCAATAAATGGTATATCAAACCCATCTAATTGAACATTTAATAATGTAACTAATCCAGTTAATACTGAAGTTACGTTTGATGCTAATTTTGTTGAACTATTATTGCAAAATTCAAATAATTGTATTAAATAATTAAATGGTTCTTCATAAACTACCAGACCGTTGTTATTATAGATTTGTGGATAAAATGAACTAAATGGTCCTTTACTATCAGATTCTCGTAATTCTGTACGAATATATTCTACAGTAAAATCAATAGGCGGTGAGAAATATTCGTTGGAAGGATTATTAAATGGATTCACATTTGTAGTGACATAAGTGATATCGCTATCTCTTGTTTGATTTGTCTCTGGCGTTGAAATGGAAATTGTTGATGATGGCGTTAATAAATCGATTGGACTTTGCTTTAATGAAAATTTGTCGTTATTATTTTTAATATTGTTATTATTTAAAAAAAAATCAATTGGTGAAGTACAATTTGAATCTGTTTCAATATTTTCATCATTTAAAGTAGTCGCTGAGACTTTGTGAAATCTTGAAGTAGAAGAAATCGTAGTATCGGAAGCTCGTGGTGATAATGTTGATGATAATTGAAATGGTTGAAATGAAATATCATTCAAAAAAGATGGAAAAGGATTTGAAATAAAAGTATTTGATTCGAGTAAATCATCATCATCCTTATCATTATTTGGTTTTTTCCTTCTAAAGTTTCCTTCGATTAATTCTTTTGGGTTTATATTTTGTTCGATATCCATATCTTGTATATCTTGTTCAATTTGTAATTTCACAAAATCATCATTTACAGAAGCGGTGGTAGTATTTGAAATGGAAGAGGATGAAGACATCGTTTCTTTATATGGTCTTTTTGCTGAACTCATTTTAAATAAAATATATATATAATAATAGTTTTTTTTTTTTTTTTTTTGATATATTTCAGACAAATTTCCTTTCCAAAAAAAAAAAAAAAAAAAAAAGAGAAAAAAAATTATGTATATTACACGTTATTTATATAATTTCTTTTATTTTTTTAAATTTCTTTTACTTTTTGAGAAACTAAAATTAAAATTTAAAAAGAAAAACAAAAAGTATCGGAAAAAAAAAAAAGCAGGGAAAAAAAAAAATTTTTTATTTTGTGTGTGAAAGTGAATTCCTAAAAAGTTTTAGAATCGGAAAAGGCGGAGTCAAATTTTTATAATCAAAAAAAGATTTTACTAATTTCTTACAAATCGGACCATTTTTTTTTCGGATTAAAAACTCCATGCAGGAAAAAAACCTGTCATCCAAGTTGATCCTCAACTATTAATTCTTTCCTTTTCTTATAATGATATACAATTTGCATGGTAACATCTAACTTTACCTTGTTTTAAACAAAGAACTTTATTATGCAAAATTTCTTTGTATTTACCATCTCATGTTTTATAATCAAATGGAGTTAATTATTTTTGTTTTTAATAAAAGGAAAAGGAATTAAAGGAATTTCAACTTCGAGTGATCAATAACAGATGTACTTTTTAGCATATAGCAGTTCTAACTCCAAGAAAAATATTTTTTTCTTTTGTTTTCGAATTATATCCTTGTTCTATAAATGGAAATATATCAAAATAAAAAAACATTTAACAGATCACATTTCATTTTAGGGTCTGATTTTCTTAAATCAAATTGTAAATATGATAAATATGATAATCTTTATTAAATCTATAATTAAAAAAAAAAATCTTTTAAAAAAAAATTAGTTTGTAATAATAAATAAAAAATAATTTTTTTGAATTATCACAAATATTTAAATAAATCATAAAATATTAATACTAAATTTGCTAATTTTAAATCTAATGAAATAATTAATATAAAAACTTATATATTTAATGCTATAATATTTAATTTAAAAACTTTTTATATATAAAAAATATTATCTAAACTTACAAATTTATAAATAAATTTTTTTTTATTTATTTAAAGCTATATAATTATTTTAAATTTATATTTATATTATCAATATTAAAAATTAATTTTAAAAAAATGATTTTAGATTTAATTTTATGTGTTATAAATCAATTAAAGAAGATCATATATCATTAAAATAAATTAACATACTATATCAGAAAAATCAGATTGAATTTATTTGATTTACCTGATTTATTAGATTTATTTTAATTTAAATATTTTTTATTTTTTATTATAATTATTATAATATTATTTATATTATTTTTAGTATTTTTTATTATATTTTTATTATATTTTATTTACAAATTTTTCATTTTTTATAATTTAACAAATAATTAATTGTAGTAAATAAATAGTTTTATATAAAATATATCATATTTTGCTTAAATTATAAATTAATTTTTATGTGATTTCAAGTTATTAATAAAGAAATCAGTTAAACTTACAAAATTATTTTTTCTTTTAATGTTATTATTTATCTAAGATTAATTATAATACTTATACTAATTTATTTTTAAAATTATCATTAAATTAAATTAAATAAACCTTAAGTATAATTTTATTATTAAAATATAGTTTACTTATACCATATTAAATTTAAAATTATATATATTTTTCATTTTTTTAATAATTTATATATTATCATTAAGTTCAAATTTTAGTTATTTTAATATTTAAGTTAGAAAAATTGTTGAAGTTTATAGCATTAAGATATTCTTAAAATCTTATAAATATCTATTATATTTGAATTAACTTAATAATTTATTATATCTTAATAATACTTAAAATATTCAAAAATTTTAAAAAATAAAAAATAAATTTTAAAGAAATTAAATTAATAACTTTATTCTTCAAAATATATTACTGATTAAATTTTTAAAAAAAAAATTTTTATAAAATTATAAGCATTTAAATTTATCTGATTTTTATATAATTAGTCTATATTTAAAACAAATTGAATCATATAAAAGCAATATTATTTTTATAATTAAGGCTGAAATTATGATAATTTAGTATTAATTTAAATTATACATTTATCTGACAAAATCCTTTTGATTATAATAAAATCTTCATAAATTAATGAAAAAATCTTTACTAATATCATATAAAACAAAATATCAATAATAAGTTAATAAAATATCTAAAAAAAAAGAATATTATATATTTCTTAAAACTATTACAGAAAAATAAAGACTATTGAAAGTAAAAAATAGTTAGAAATAAAATTGTTAATAAATAGTTAAAAGATAAAACTATCAATTGAATAAAAAAAAAATTAAAAGAGTTTAATAAAATAGAAAAAAAGCTTATCTTTAAAATTTTTTATTAATATGAGAATGCTATTTATAGCAATAGAGTAGTATATATTAAAAATTCAAGAATTATAATATAAAGAAAGAAGAAAAAAATAAGAATTAGATAATGATATAAAAAAATGAGAATGTTTGACATATTTTTAAAGTTTTGAAATTTTACATTTATTATAATTATTACAATTATTTCTACTATAATTATCTTTACCTTTATCATTATTATTAATAATACCATTTCTATTTTCATTTATAAATTATATACATATTTAAAAGAAATAGATCAGCAATATATTTTATTAAAATTTACAAAAAATAATAAAAAAATCATTATCTATGATTATTTATAATATTTAAATATCTGTAGATTTATTTAACTTTTATTAGATAGATAAGATAAAATAAAAATTAGTAATAATATTATACAAATCATATAGAATAAAAAGAATTTAATATTTTTATTTAATAATAATAATATATTTTTTAATAATAAATAAATTTTAGGTAGTATTATTATAAAATCAAATTAACAAAGAAAAAATAATTTACTTATAATTATAATTTGAAAAAATAGCAATTAATAAATTAATTAGAAAGAAATTACAATTGATAAATTAACTAATTTGTAAAATTGTAGCTATAAATATTTTATTTAGTTTTAAAAATTATAAAATTAATTATAACTAATCATCTTATTATAATAAATAATATTTCAATATTTCAATTTATTATTAAAATTTTAATAATTATTTAATTCTTTTTAAAAAATATTATTTTATTTATTTTAAATAATATTACTTAAATATTAAAATCCTTTCTAATATTTTATTTAAATAAAACTTAATTATTATTTAATTTATATTTATAATTTAGTTAAAGAAATTTAAATTGAAAATCAAAATTTAAATGATATAATATTAAATATTAAAATTTCTTTTACTTATAAAAAGTAAATAACTTAATTATCTTACTTTAAATATTTTAAATGCTATTAAATCTTTTACTTTACCTTTTTTAATTTAAAATAATTCAAATTTATCTATTAAATCTACTTTATTTTTTCTTTTTATTAAATAAGATGAAATTTATACAATGCAGAATTTCTATAATAGGAATTTTGCTATAGTAAAAATAGAATAAATTTAAAATACAAAAAAAAATTTATTATATATAAAATTGAAAATTTAATCTATAAAATAAATAAACTATAACTTGTACTTTAAGAATCTTAGATTAGAATTTTAATATCTTCAGTATTAATAAAGTTATACTAAATTAAATTTATCTAAAATTAATTATAAAAACTGAAATTAAAAAAAATATGTGATAACGAATTTACAAAAATAATTCTTTTATAATTTATATATTTTACTTAAATATTATTATAATTGAATTATATAAAGATATATTAGAGTACAGCAAAAGAAATATATAAAAATATTATAATTACACATAGTAGATTTATAATAAATTTTTTCTAAATATTAAATTCAGTTTCTTTAATAATAATTCAAAAATATGCATAAAAATTATGATGATTTATGAATATTTATAAAAAAGGTATTATTAGAAAATATCAGAGTTTGCAGCTAAAATATAAGTTTTATTATCATATATCTGATACAATTTATAATAAAAAATAAAATAAAATAAAATAAATTATTTCATATGATCTTTAATTCTAATTTCTAATTGACTAATATATATTACATAATGCTTATATAATTTATAAAATTAAAAACAAACTTTTTTTATAAATTGATTCATTTTTATAAATATAAATCAATTTTTTTTATTTGATCAAAATTTAATCAATAGATTAAATTTTATTAATATTTTTTTAAGTTCCTATATAAAGGTTTCACACTGTAGTTTAATTTTATTTTTTGAATTAAAAATATCTTTTATATCTAGCATTATTTTCTTAAAGAAAATAATATTTATGATATATAATTACTTAAATATTATTACATATAAAATAATATTTAAAAAATATTTATTGATTTTATTTAAAAAAAATATAATTATTTATTCATTTTATAAATTTATATTATTTATTAAGTTTATTTTAAATTAGTAATTTGTTTAAAATTTTTTCAAAATTTACAAGTAACCTATAGTTCTATATGTAATTTTATGCATAAAAGAAATATATACATTATTAAAATCTTAAATAATATATCTATCATTATCAAAGAAAAGAAATTAAAATTATAAATAGAATAGGTTAGTATTAACTATTTATAGATAGCATTTAAAAATATATTATATAAAATTGAAAAACATATTTTGAATCATTTAACTTTAATATTTTTGAAGCTATTTAATATTTAATTCAAATATTTATTCTTATATAAAAAGAATTAATATTTTATTATATTCTAATAATAATCTTAATGAAATAATTAATTCAGAGAAGAATTTGATTTAGAAAAAATATTGGATAGAAAAATATTATCAATATTAGCTAATATAACATTATAGCTGTTTTTATAAGTTACAACCTAATGATTTATGAAAACAGCTGTAAATTATATTTGACTTTCAGTTTCAGATATAAATGTTAAACATAATTTTTCTATTTATAAAAATATTTTAATAGAAAATATCAATTATCTAAAGAATAAAAATTAAATATAATAGATTGGTTTTATAAATAAAGTTTTTACAATTTCGGTATATTAAATAAATTCTTTTTAAATTATGATAATTTCGGCCAAAATTAAATTGGTATTTTACACAACATAATTCTAGACACTCTAATCCAATCAAATTTTAAATGGTGATCACATCAAAATAGCAAAAAAGTATAAACCAAAAAATTTTAAACCTCAAGTCATATTAATCTACAAAATTGTGAATATTATTTGAGGTTTAATCATAGTAATTACGGCATTTGGACTACCGAGATTAGTTACAATCACTATTGTTTCGTGTGATTTTGTTGTTCTTTTATCATGGCAGTAAGTTGGTTCAAATAATACTAAAAAAAATTGTCACGCGATTTTCCTAATGACTAACAAATATAATATTATAGTTTCAACCTGTAAATCCAAAACCGTTTTTACAAGAATTAACAGGCAAACCCGTAATGGTTCGCTTGAAATGGGGTATGGAATATAAAGGTTTTCTAGTTTCTGTAGACTCTTACATGAACTTACAGGTAAACTATAGATTTATGAGATACAATATATAATTTACCTTGTATTCATAATTATTTTCAATTTTATTTATAGCTAGCAAATACTGAAGAATTTGTTGAAGGTCAGTCTACTGGAGCTCTTGGTGAAGTATTAATCAGGTAAATCATTCGTTATTAATCACATTTGTTATTAATTTCTGTATAATATAACTTCATTATTCTTTTTTTTTTGTTTTACAGATGTAATAATGTTTTGTATATTCGAGGAATTGAAGAGGACGTTGAAATGGGTAGTTAAACTTCACGGAAATGCTCTATATCATTATAAATAAAAGGTGATGGCTTTTTGGCATGATTTAAAAACTTTTGTTTATAATAAACAAAAATAACATTACATTTTTGTAACCAAGGAATGCATTTCTCAAGTTCCGATTCAACTCTTAAAAAAATCAAAAGAAAGCATAAGAAGAAAATAAAATTAATCCCTGAAATATTATGAATTATCGCACGGCCCTATAGGATTATGCCGAGTTTGTTTGATCAATAATTTTATATTATACAATATTTTGCATCAATCATCGTTCAATATTGTTATACAATAAAATGGTAAACATTAAGATTACTGCTATATTAATCTCAAATTAACTCGTCACTATTTATCAAATCAATTAAATTATCTGTATTCATAGTAATGTCTAAATTATTATTATAATTTCTTGATAATGGTTTGTGTAAATTTGCAAATCATTTGTTTTTAATTAGAGATTAAAGCTGAATTAAACAGAAATTAAAAAGTTTATCAAATGTGTTAATAACTGATTCTTCTATACAAAAATTATATCAATAAGCTTTACACTACATATCTCGTTTTCTTTTAATATTATGTAAATATCTAATCATTTCAACTTGCTCTTGTTTTCTAGAATATTCATAAGATTTCAAACTTTTTAAATTCTTGTATCAAGTTGCTGATCTCTTGAAATTTCTAATTTTTAGACCCATATATATCAAGTATAATTTATAATCTTTTGGTTAATACAATAAATGTACATTTTGTATACAGTCAACTCTTTCTAAATACATATATTATATATTTTCTTTTTAAATGCATGTTTTATTCAGTTTTAAACATATAGAAATTATATAAAAAATTTTTTTTTTAAATACACATCCTCTTAAATATACATTTTTAAATTTTTATTATGATCTATTTAGAAAGTTAATTGTATTTAATTTATAAAGTTTTTTTAATCATTTTATCTAATATAAATTTTTTATATAAATATTATATATAAATAAAGCTATAAATAAATAAATTGTTAGTTAATAAAAATTAAATAATTTACTAAATTATTCAATATAATGTTCTTAAAGATAAAATTTAATTTAACTAATTACAATAGTGGCGGAAAAAAATGGCAGTCGCGATCATGTGATTAAAACAATGATTTACATCACATCTGATTGGACAACACAAACCAAATTTTTGTTTGGTTGTTTACTATGTTACACTGATCAACATGCATAAAAAACTGAACACAAGAGTGCCTCATGACCGATATGATGTAATAATGCCACACAAAATTTCTATTAAAGAACGACGTGAGGTAGTTAAGTCGTTGTGGAATAATGGAACACGAAATGTAAACGAACTACACAAAATTACTAAGTTCTCATTAAGTACATTGTATCAGTGATCATTACAGTTAAAAAAAACATAAAGATAATAATAAAAATCGATCCAAATCACCTGAAAAAATGTAAAGATAATTATTAAAATTGACCCATTCCCACCCAAATTGTCCAAAAAAAACATAAAGATAATTATTAAAATTGACCCGTTCCCACCCAAATCGTCTGAAAAAAAACGTAAAGATAATTATTAAAATTGACCTATTCACTAAATCGCCCGAAAAAAAATGTAAAGATAAAAATAAAAAATTGACCTGTTTTTCAAATTGCCTAAAAAATATGTAAAGATAATAATAAAAATTGACCCATTTCTCAAATTGCCTGAAAAAAATATAAAGATAATAATAAAAATTGACCGTTTCCTAAATCACCTAAAAAATCGTAAAGATAATAATAAAAAATTGACCTGTTCCTCAAATCTTTCAAAAAAAATGTAAAGATAATAATAAAAATTGACCTATTCCCCAATTCACCTGAAAAAACGTAAAAAATAATTATTAAAATTGACCTGTTTCCACCCCAAATCGCCCAAAAATTTATCATTCATTATCGTCTATTACGGGATCATCTTCACTTTCTTCAGCAGTGGATGAAATCCTCCTTTAACTTCAGTATATACCTCACTAGATTTACCATTTGCCAACATATTCACCTCCTTTCTGATGATTAAACCTGCTACAATTATGCTAAAAGAAGAAAAAAATTTGGCTCAGCTTTAGCATGAAGAGATAAGATATCTTTTTCTCCATCATAGGATACCATTAAACAAAATTATTGAAAAATTCATTACAAAAATCTTTAATTATGATCTTTATAGCAATAATGCTGAAGAGGTCATTTGTTATTTCAAAAGGGTTCTGACAAATTTTTATAGTAAACTCAATAAAAAGATTTATACAAGAATAATCAAATTTAAAGATAAACAAATTAGAAAATAACTAATAACTGTATTAATAGAAGCAGAAATTGAAGAATTATTACCCAAAGAAGTTGTTGAAAAAATTTTAAAAGGTATTTAAAAGATACAAACAAAATTAAGCTCAGTAAATATAGGATTATGGGAAAGCTTATATTATTTGTTAGAGAGGCATTTAAAATATATTATATTAAATATAACACTAAAGCTATTAAGAAACTTAATAGTATTACAAAAGATTGTAAAGTTCTGAGCAGATCTAGTAAAGACATAGCATCAAAAATTTTATTAAATTAAAATGATTCATTTTATTTGCATTTATTTTATATAAAATATTTTAATTTATGATCTTTGCATAATTTAACATATTTTAAAAGACATTTTAATTTCATATTTATTTTATCCTTTATTTTATTATATAATATTTATTTAAAATACATTCTTTATAATAACTATCAAAATTAAATATTTAAATATTCAATAATTTATTTAATAGAAGTTATGATATAATATGTATTGAAATATATGGTTGAAGATATGCATGCTGAAATCAATTTTGGTAACCATTTTTATTTATATACAAAATAATGAAAAAAAATATTTCAAATAAAGACTAAATATTTATTTTTATTAGGTATAATTAAATATCAAAATTTTGATATTTTATGTTCAAGATATATTAGTATTATGATATTAAGATTTTTAGGCCTTCTAAATAAGAATTTTATATTTTTATATAATATATTAATAATAAATCACATTCTGAATAATAAATTTTTATTTGAATATATTAAGTAATTTAAATAACAAAAAATAAGTTTATTTTGAAATAATAAGCATATTTGAAAATGCCATTTTAAAAGTAAAAAAAAATAATAAAAATGATTATCCTATCGCTTCTGTATAGCCAATATAAAATGACTTTATTTATTCAATTTTTAAGATTTATAATATTAAATAATTACAAAATAAAAATTTAAAAAATGAAAAAAAAATACAAAATAAACTAATCTAAGCTCTTTATTGTATCTATATAACTAATATAAAGTAATTAAATATAGTTAGCTGACTAAAAGAAAAAGACATTGCATGTTTGTAATATTATGATTATATGAAAATCATATGCTAGTAGCAGTATATTCACTAAATCAAAGGTTTTAACAATGTATTATACCTAAGATATAATAGTAACATCATTCTTTAGATATGATAAATACATTACATTTAAAGAATAATAATACTATTATACCTTTAAAATGATACAATTATTTTAATTGAATATTAATCAGCTATAAAAGATAAGTTAAATATTAGTCAATTTTTAATATATACTAATTAGCTATAAATAGTATTAGTATTAGTCGCGGCCAATTGTATTACTTGGCCATTGCATATAAATTAACCGATTGGCCAATATCAATAGCTAAAATTAGTGACCAAAATTCATTGGCAATTGGTTGCAGCCAATTATCTTTTGGCCATGATTTTGGCTGATTTTTGGCCGAAATCGACCAATCATTTGATCAAATTCATATTTGATAATCTTTTTTTTGTGATCCTTTTTGTTTTTATACTAACTTTTAATGGTAACGAACAAACATAAAAATCTTTCAAAGTATTTTAAGGTTTTATCCAATGTTAACGTTACTCTTTTCGTCAAATAAGTTAACTATGATTTGAAGTCAGAGAGATAATAGCTATGACTTAAATCCAAATCAATTTAACACACTGTATATTAGAGAGTTTATTTAGTTAACAAGAATAAATTATAAGTTTTATGTTTGCAAAATGTTAAATGTGTTTATTACAGTAGCGGTCATAAGTATCCGACCGCCTCTAACTCTGGCTACAAGTAAGTAGATTCAAAATTTTTTTTTTATTTAAAAAATACATAACCAACTAACTAAAATTAATACATTGTGTAGTCACTATCTGACTCTATAAGTGCAGCTGTACGCCTTTTCATGCTAGCTACCAAATTCGCGGCAAGTACAGGTGATAATCGAT
>CAJVPP010000925.1:0-24552 GCA_910592005.1 Funneliformis mosseae | reverse complement strand
GATTTGAACTTAACTCAACTCAAATAAATTCAAGTCAAAATTGAGTCAAGTTAAACTTGAGTTGAGTCAAATTGAGTCGAGTTTAAAATTTATATAACTCGAATCAAGTCGAGTTGAAAGATTTTATAAAATAAATTTAACTCGACTTGACTCAAAAAAAATGAGTCAAATAGAAATGATCTTTAAGCTCGACTCGACTTGACTCATTCAAAACTCTAATGAAGAGGGCAAAAAGGAACTATATAGAGTTAGGGATTATATGAAATATGCGAACATAGCAAAAGAGCAAAATATGGAAATAGATATCAATTATTATTTAGGCATTACAGTTGGAATGTGTGCACGCTTTATCAATGAGGATGATAAATATCAATCATCCCCCTCACATAAAATCATACAACTTAAGGATTCGGATAAAAAGGAAAAGCAGACTGACAAATATTCCCAAAATAAGGCAAAAAAATGGCTTAAACGATATATAAAAGGCTTACAATAAACTTTTTAGGTATTTCGATGATTTATCTGAAGCTAATCTATACGAAATTATT
Organism: Funneliformis mosseae; assembly: GCA_910592005.1. Lineage (NCBI taxonomy): Eukaryota > Fungi > Glomeromycota > Glomeromycetes > Glomerales > Glomeraceae > Funneliformis > Funneliformis mosseae. The sequence continues at coordinate 24,004 of CAJVPP010000925.1, read as the reverse complement.
GAATATATTATTAAATATTCTTAGTGGAATGTGACAATTTCAGCTAAGAAACTTATAATATTATTTATCTATTTTTTTTTGTGCAATAATACTGACTAACTTCAATTTCTATCTTTGATCATCTGACCTCTGATTATACAGCCTGATCTCAGAAATACCCAAAGGTGATAAAAAATAGTTTCAATTAGGAGAATACTCAGTGTTACTTTTTTTTCATGAATTTTACTATTTCTTGGCCATGAACTATATAATTACAATAAGTACTAGGATAAGTATAGAATATATTAATATAAGTGACATTAAAGAACTCATAATGATAGGAGCAGTTGCTGGTAAAGGTATCACTTTTGCGCCACCTACAGAAATTATTTAAGACGATAGATTAAGAGTGGAAAGGATCCTTTCAGGACCAAGTTACAATGAATTATTCATAGGTGGGGTAGAGTATCTACTTCATTATCTTTCTTTGATAGTAATTCTTGAAGATGAGTGTTTTTCTCCATTAAATTAGATTGCGCTGAAAATAAAGAATCTATCATCTGACTGGTTATCTCATGTGTTGCTTCTATTCCTTTTTCCATATATTCTATTTTATGTTTTTTTGAATTTAAATCCTCCTTTACCCGTTCCAATTCAAGCCTGTGAGAATCGATCTCTTTGGGATCGAATGAGTTTATTTAGTCCAGTTCCTCTAGTAGCCCTCCTACTGCATCTGAATTATAGAATGTTTCTTCTAGTTCTATATCAACTAACTTACCTTCCAATTCACGTACTTTAGCCTCAAGAGAAAGGATTGTGACCTTGTTAACGGATGAAGCTTTTTAGGCCAAAGTTAGCTCTCTTTTTAATGATTTAATTGATAATTTAAGCGATTTGATTTTGGCAGAATATTTAGCTTCAAGCTCATATCGACTCTCAGAATGAGACTTCCGTTCAGAAATAAGCTGGGATCTAACTTTAGTACTGAACATATTTAACTGGCTAATATTATTTCTAATATCAGCATAAGTTCGCTGAGACTCCTTTTCTCGCTCATTGTACTTATCTACTAGCTTTTCACTAAGATCATTAATTTCAGAGTTAAATTTGGTAACGAATCTTAATTTTTTTTGAGCTCTTACTTATATGCACTACCCAGCTGATAACTAGGTTTTTATAAGAACCACCCTCTCTATTTTTTATATCATTCAATGTATGCACATTGGACATAATATTAGCATAGTTATATATTAGAAAAAAAATGCACAAATAAATTTCTGAGATAATAGATATAATCTATTTATTTAGAATACATTCTTTCTAAATATTCTATTTATCCTGTATATCCTATACGTCCAAAATATTATCTTCCTATATATCCTATATATCCCATATTTTCAGAATAATACATACTTTCTATATATTCTATTTAATAAATTATTTCAGAGTATTATATTAGATATAAAAAAATATTGCTATTATACTCAGATAACGCATGAGATATGACGCTCTTCTTTTTCACCAGCCAATTATGATCATATTATGCAATGTGCTAAAAAAAGCCTAGAGATAAAGTTTTAAAGGATTTAACAAATAAATATCGCATATTATAAAAACGTATCTATCAGATCTGAAGAGGTAAAGAAAAAAATAGAGTTGCGTAGAATCAACCAATTCATATATTAACAGCTTCACTTTCTAATATAAATATTATGAACGGGTGGACCGTGTCAGAGATTCAAGGCCAAGATGTTTCCCCATTTACAAAACTGGAAAAATAAATATGTGATGCTAAGATAGAGCCTAATAAATCTATTGATTCAGTTTTAGAAGAAGGTGGGAAGGCAAAAAAGACTGGAGGGAAGAAATTGAAGTCCAAAGGTGGGTTATCATCGCTAATTCTATTTCCTATCCAGTTTCAACCAATTCCTACGTCGCATGAAAAGATAGTTGAAAGAAATGTAAAAATATAGCAAATATGAAAAATATATTAGAAAAATAACTTGCCTATTCTCTGCTTTAAGCACTTTCAGTAAGAAGTTTATCATAGCGTATCTGTAATCTTTCACAATACTCATTGATTTCTGCATTATACTTAAGAGTTCTATATAGCATTTTTTCAAGTTCCTTATAACGCACTTTTTTTTTAATATATCATCATCCTCACTTAAATCCTGCGAAATACAGTCTAGGTTGAGAATTCATCACATTTGAAAGTAGTGGTCACACAATTCACCTTGAACTTATTCTTGACTTTATGCATATTAATTGGGATAAAAAATTCTTTACCATTACACTCTAGTCTCAATTCCCACTTTGATGCAAATAAATCATAATTATATTTATCAAGAAGCGTATTGGGTAAGATTAGCATCAGCTTAGGATATTTAACTACAGCAAAATCAGCATATATAGTACATCTGAAAGCGAAATTTACTGGAACATTTCTAACAATTCTAAGCGACTCTGTGGGAGTAGTAGCAATGCTTCTGAGATCATGTTTTTCTTTTGTATTAATTTTTAGCTTTGATCGTATAAAGATATCATTAGTCATAATTAGAAAATTAGCACTGGGATCAACTACGGCATCCAGAATAACTAAATGCTTGATTTTGCACTTAGTAGTAACAACATCTGTGATAGGATTCTTTTTCTGAATGAAATTGATTTCCATAGGTTCATTTAGAATTTCGTCTTCCCCACCTGAGTCTGGAGTTTTAGGAGTATTTGAAGTAGAATCATCTTTACCATCAATCAGTATTCTGGAAGCAGAATTCTGCAATTGAAAAAAGGCTATAATAGCGCTAAACTTTTCGTTAAGCACCTTTTCAATAAATTTTTCAATAATATTTTCCAAGTGGGATTGGTCATCTTGTGGCAGGAACTTTAAACTTCATTTTTTCTTTTTAGAGATAGGGGTCAAGACTAAAGAAGCTGTCTCTATATCTGTTGTCTCTTGAGACTTGGCTGTAAAATGACTCTTTGATTTCTTTTTAGTAGAAGGAAAGGATTACTCAATTCTTTCTTCACTTTTTTTTTGCCTTAATAATATTAATATTAATATCAGCTTCAGACTCAGATTCAGATGAAGAACTCAAACCAGAATTAGAAGAATCATCAGATGATATATCAGAATTAATGTCTGAACCTGAACCTGAATCTAAAGTGGTAAGATTTACTTTACCTTTTTTAGACTTACTCTTCTTTTTTCTAAGACATTTACGAGAATTATGGCCAGCTTTACCACAATTAGAGCATTTATGCTTGGCTAACTTTTTGATTATATTAACTATTTGAGAGTATTTTTGGAAAGCTTGGTGTAATTGGTATTAGCAATACCCAATCTTCTTATCAATTCATCATTAATATAATTATCTAAGGATGTAAGATCTTTTGATGCATCAACTGGCATTTTCAACCGCATTGCGTGTATATACATCTTTTCTAAGGTATCATTATTTTAGGGTTATGTCTGAATTGGTTGAACGAATTGTACTTTAAGAGAGGTTATTTTGGAATTTAACTTATCAATCTCAACTGAAGAATTACTCTGATAATTTTGACCTCCATTTAAATTGGAAGCACACTCCAACTACATATCTTTAAGTTATGTAAAGAATGCATCAATACCGGCAGGAGCAACAGCTCACATCTATGTATAAAGATCACCTGATAAGTGATTCTTAAGAAATCTTATAGTTTGGGTATCACCATCTGCTATACCTAATAATAAAGGTCAGATTCTTTTTTCATAAGTATCTGGTGAATCTGTAGGTAGAAATCTTTCTTGAGTTAACCTCTGCAGTGCTGACTGCTGACTATCTACTATTTCACGTTGATATTTTGATCTCATCTAAATGCGTAAAGTAGCTGGAGTATTAATATTAGCATTGCCGTTATATGGGTCTTGGGCAGGAACTGGTAAATATTTTTCTTCCATTTGAGCTTTATAAATATTACACTTGACAGCATCATCAAAATCTCTGGTATTTGCATTTTCAAGAATAGTCATATATCCTTACGCGAATGATATTGATTGAATAAGCCTATTCAAATAATTGTCAGGAGGTTTTTGGCCTATATACGGCTTATTTTTAGTAAGAATAGGTGCAATCAAATTTAATACTGGTAAACGTCTAGCGTCAGCCATATTTCCTAATAGATTATTCTGAAGCGTTAAAATTTATCCTTGCAAATTTAAAATATTCTGGCCTCTTTGCCTAATCATTAGCTAGAAAACAAAATTTTCACGTATCAATTTGCTAATGTAGGTTTGTTTTCTCGCTATAACGACTAACATTCTATTTACTTAGTTTTAGACGTTAATTTGCAACTGTCGGGTATTTTGCTGAAGATGGTTAACATTCCGCTGATATAATATCTGTTTAGCAAACTTTTCTCGCAATAATTCTTAAACACATCTATCTTTATCCCGATATGAGAAATACTAATAGTGGGATTCTTTTTTCTCATTATTATAAACTAGAATAGCCATATCCCGCTCTCCTTGAGCATTATCTCTCCCCCTTATAGCTACATCCCTTTCTCTCATAATTCTTTCAACCTGAACGTAGGATTCATCTAATAAACATTATAACTGTAAATTCTGATTTTTGCTATCATTTAACTGATTTTTAAGATCATCTACCCACCAAATTAAATCATTTAATAGGTTCTGATATTGATCCCTTTCAGTTGTGATATTTTGCAAAGTAATCCAAATAGTATTTAACGAGCCTCTGATGCTATCTATAACATTAGCAGGATTCTGCATAGGCATACCAACTCCCTTAATGTGATTTTCAATTCGATCTAATTCTCTATTAATATTTGCAATAAGATTAGTCGTTGCCATATCTAAAGCATTTATTGAGATTTTTTATCTATGAGAATCTGGATTCTTACCTTAAGACGTTCTACCTTATTTTCAAGCTCTATGATTCAGCTATCTTGAATAGACCCAACCTCATCTTTGAATTTTTATCCTATTGTAAAACCCTAAGCTGTTTTCGCAAATCAGATATTTCTGATTTAAGTTTCTTTACCTCTTTTTCATGGGCTATGATAGTATTATCCTGTAATAAGATAGTTCAATAATATTGCTCAAGCTTCTTCATAAGAGAGCGAATTTTTTCTCATTATTCTTATTAATAAAAATCTCATTATGAAGCTCATTATGAAGCTCCTAGTTCGTATCTAAAAGCTGTGAATATGCTGGATCAAACATGATATCTCATCCTAATTTATAGTATCATCATAATAATCCTACCTTGAGAATAAGCTAACCGCAAATTGTGATAGATCCTGATGAGGCTAAAAGAATTAAAAAAAATCTCATATTGTATGATATATATTATCGTCTAACTGGGTATTATTCTAATGCTAAATCCTTACTGAAAGCGCTTAAGGTAAGTGATACATATAAAAAAAAGGGGCATTGATTCCGCTTAAAAGATGTAAAAGATTGGCTGAGATGCCAGTAGTCGTACCAAATCTATATGCCTCCACCTAAGCATATTTCTAGAGTCAGTTATGGAAAAATAACTTGACCAAATTGCGTCCATCAATGTGATATAATGTTTCTTACCTATGATCATTATAGAGGTAAGACCTATAAAGCGGTAATTAATATAATAGACTGCGTTTCCCTATATAAGGCTTCAGTTCCGCTAACATCAAAAAATGCCTGTGAAGTTGCTAAAGCATTTAGTAAAAAATATGGTGATCAAAATAACCCATTGATATGGCTAAAGCTTTTACAATATGATAGTGGTCGTGAATATATAGGCGAGACTTCCCAACTAATATAAAAGCATAATGTCATAATTTGAGTAATAGGACCTTATAGCTATAGAGATACTGCAATGATAGAATATTTCAATAAGACAGAAGGGAACATACTCTATAAAATTCAGTATGCTATTGAGTCTATATCTTTTGATCCAAGATTAATAAGAGCATGGGTTAGACATTTGCCAAAAGTTGTCAATTACCTAAACAATTATCTTACATGCCTTATCAGAAAACTGGGTTCTTCAAAATAGAGATTAGCATCTTCAGAAGTCATTTTATTGGAAGAGGTCGAAGCTAAGCCATTGATATTATCAAAGCGACCTATTGGCAAGGATAAAATAATGTTAAAGAAAGATGATTCTATCCGCTATCTTCTTGTCAATGCTGAATAGGAAGGTAGAATGGAAGCAGTGCATAGGAGCACTGATCCTATATGGTCACCTTCTATTCATAAAATCTGAAAAATAGTAGTGTCAAAAAATGAGCTTATCTTATATTATCTTGAAGGTGATAAGTTTTCACCAAAGCGAGGATTCGTAAGAGAGGAATTCATATTAATAGAAAAGGTTGAATACCTATCTCAAAGTATATTATCTGTACATTTTGTTTATGCTTTCCTAATAGTGAGTTAAACTAAACTAAAGATAATGCCAAAAAACATGGTAAAGATTGTCTTGAAAAAACTGGCCAGATACATAGACATGGTATCTATCTCTGGTCTTGCAAGAATAATATATACCAGTGGGAGTATTCATTAAAATATATTATGAAGAAGTTTGAATAGTGTTCTCTATGCCATCATACAAGTAGTGAATGCCAATGCTGATATATTTTTGAGGATCTACTAGGCAAGAAATTTTCACTAAATAGGCCGAATTTTTTGCATAGAATGCAACTTGATGGATATAATAAAGAGTTGCGACTAGGATTTGAATTTTATAGTAGGCAACACTATAGTCTTAATTCAATGTTCTATAAGAGAGGCCAGATAGATTTGGATGAACAGAAAATGTGCGATCAGAAGAAGTGAAATATATGCAAGAACTAAGGTATATGCTTTATCGAAGTACCTTATACTGCGGATTTATATCTGTTCATTAGACATACACTAATTGAGAAAGGATTCTTAAATAAAGCGAAGGAATATAAAAAGGAAGGACCGATAAATCAGTCTGATATTTTTTAGTATATCATTATTAATAGTTAGCTTAGTATAAAAATAAAAAAACTCAAGCCAGTTGATAGGTTTGTATATCATATTAATGAGATTAAAGATGTCAAAAAATATAATGGTCATTCGAGTATCCTCCAATGGACTTTTACTTTACTAATCTCTGGCCGTACTAATTCAGGAAAGACTAATGAAGTTCTCAATCTCATGCTTAGAAATAAGCTTTATCAAATGTTTAATGGGAAAGAAGGAGAGACGTGTTATATCAAGAATAATAATTTACTATTAATTGGCCACAATCTTAAGGAGCTAAAATATATGTACCTTAAATCGGCGTATCAGATAATTGCAAATAGTCCAAAGCCCTATCGTGAAAACATTATATTCTGAACTTTGAAGCCTGATAAAATCCCTAAGGTAGATTTCTTTTCTCCGGATAAAGGTATAGTGGCCATATTTGAAGATGTATGCGCTGACTTGAAAAAAGTACAGGAGAAGATCATCCCTTATTTTGTTGAGGGGTGATATTATAACATTAATTCAATATATGTATCTCAGAGTTACTATGACTGCCCAAAGATAATATGAAAAAATTTCACACATGTCTGCCTATTTAACAGATCATGCATTGTGAACGAGCTAAGCTGTATTATGCGTTAATATGCTAATGACTGGTGTAGTGTGATTAAGATTATTGATAAGGCTTTATGTGAACATAAATTCATTATTTTTGATCTAACTATACCTCGAGAGCATTCACATAGGATACATGTCAGCTGGGATATACCTTTCATTAATAAGTAGAATTTTATTAGGTACTAAGGATGAAATATATATTTTTTCGGGTTTCTAGATCATGTTCAAATTCACTACGCCTCTTTGCCTATAATTTCCTTTCATAAGTACTAGAATATATTTCCAGTTCTATAGTCACATCACTATGTTCTGTCTTAGAAAAGAACTGATCAACAAGAGCGATAATTTTCCTGTTCTTAGTGAAAATAATATCCTCCAGATTCTGGCATTTATTCTCTAATATGTCAATGAATTTTTTGGCAGACGTAATAGCTTTTTTCATATCAGGAATTATACTTTTAAAGAAAGCTACTAAATCTAATAATTGGATGACTTTCCCGCCATTCTCTTCTAAAGACCTGGTCATAGCTACCTCACAAGACTTATATTACTCTTGTAAGTCGAGAAGTTCTTCAATCTTTTTTTCCAATACCTGCTTTATTATATACAACTCCTCATTTTCATTTCTTAACAAATTTTTACAGTCGCTAGTAATAGGCTTCATCCTCTAATGTTCTTTTTTCTTAATATATTTTTCAACTGCCTGATTTAACATATCTTTCACTTCAGGGTGAATACCACTTGCCTGTTTCAACGATAATGAATATTTTCAAGATGTAAAGTGACACTATATATCTATTTTGATGGATCGTGAAAGTTGATTAAGTTGCTTTGAGTAATATACATGAAAAGATGGTGTAAGTATATTATTAGTCATTTTATATAGATAATAAAAAATTCTGAGTATCTAAGAATTCTAAGCATTTGGTAAATTTAGAGCATTCTGCCATCCACATAGACGAAATCTACTAGAATATAGTCATACACATTAATATCATGAGAGATCTACTAGAAAACTGTGACTCGATCAAAAATGTATATAACACCTGTCCATTGGTCAGCAAGAAAAAATTATTTTAGCAGGGGTGCCCCAGCTGAAATTTTGTCAAATTAATATATGATCATGTCTTTTGTAATATAGATAATAAATTTTTTATTAATACGTTTTGCAATTATTTGTCTTCTAATTTCGCACTTTAGCTTTGAGCTCATCATTCTCAGCCTTAATTTTATTATTCTCAGCCTCGAGCTTAGCAATATGTTGCCTTAATGAATATATTTCAGATAGCATACTTTTGTAATGTAGTATTAGTATGCATTTAAAAGTAAAAATTATATGTTTTCTGAGACCACGCAGTCCCACAAATTTGCCAAGAAAACTTTTATTATCTGACGCACTTGCTTTATTAATAATATAACTTAATAAAAATTACATGTATAAAATCTCTATTCTATGAATTTTTGGAGGTCGAAACTATTACTACCATTTCACTAGAACTATAGTCACTATCCTCTGAGTCAGGACTATATAATATTTTGTGAATTATACACGCTACAACCGTTCTCAATATCAATAAAGTATGGATAAGCGGATATACAGCACTTGCTGAAGTCATGTGCAACAGAATTGTTGCCTCCTCTATTAAACAGTACTTGTAAATTCCTGATTCTTTTCGCATAGCATAAAGTTCTATAACATCGCCTAGAAATAAATAAAGCAAAATATGAACAATTTATGAATATATAAAAATAGAAGTAATTTATTTGTACCTGCAATGTTAATAGTAAATATGGTCAGATTCTGCCTCTTTGATGATTTGTTAAATATCTTTTTAAGATTTTTTATGTTTTTCGTAGTGTTTATAGAATTCTTAGAAAAACGGATTAATTTTTTGTGATCACGAACCGCTTATCCTGACTGGAATTAGGTCTACTGGTCTCAAGATAAACAATTTCAAGTTCAGCTTTTTTTCCTAACTGGGTTACCATTATATAATCAGCTCTTCGGGTAATTTTACGAGAACCTTTTTGTGTAATACTAGCTAAGCTTCCTTCTTTGCTTCTTAATTTAGAAGAGATATTAATTGAAGCAAAAGATATGATAGTGGTGTATCTTTTTAAGTTAAGCTTACCATATGTCTCACGCTGTTAGTTTTCCTGGTAAATCACTTATCACTATATTATCAATGGTGCGAGAACTTTGCAAATATATGATCCTTTATTTATCAATTTTTCCTTCTTTATATATGCTTCGTATTTTAACGATTTTTAAATTTTGAGCCTATAATTGTTTATCAGTTAATAAGTAAAAAAAATGCCAATTTTTCGAGACTACATAGTCCCAGAAATTTGATGACTTATATTGATTCTAACATTCGTTTTGTTAAATCATGTAATTCTTCAGTTTTATCCAACCATTCTTCATAATTAATATTGCCTAAATCATCATTCATATTAATTTTAGATTCCTTATTCTGGATAAATTCTTTACAGGCTTCCATTACATCATGATTCTGTTCTAACTTATATCTTTGAAATGATTCCTTAAAAATATCAGAAACTGATCTAGGCATATTTGTAAAGGGTTCTGACTTGATATCTAGAATACCTGAACAAATCGGATGATCAAATTCAAGACTCTCCACATTAATTTCCTCAAGTTCCATTTCTATTCTCTCCCACATGGTTTTCTCATAACTAGCGCTCTCAGTTATACACTGTTTAACATCATGTTTTAAAGATCGTAAATTTGTATTTGCATCTTCATACTAGGCTTTGGTATCGATTACTAATACTTTCATTTCTGAGAGTGAACATAGATCTTTAAATGTAGTTCTAACCTAAAATGTATTTAAAATTAGTTTCCAAGATTCATATGACAAATAATTTAATTATACATTGTGGGATCAGATTGAGTTTCTATTTTCATAAAGTTTTAAATGCTAGCAAAATGTTTGATATATAGTCATATGCTAATATATGGTATAAAACTAGTTACTGCTGTGCGGGAAGTAATAATATTATAATGAACATCAGCTTCTTCGCTAGTGATTATACCATAGAAAATCTAAAAAATACAAGTCATCATATCCATATATTTTTCATAAAATAATTTATTACCATACCTATTTAGCTAATTTTTTCCCAGTACTAAAACTTTGAAGTTTCTTTTTTCACTTGATATTTTCTGGGAGGACTTTTTCTAAGATTTTTTTTAGAACATTTTCAAAATTCTCCACCTTCTTTTCAAGAACACCTGTCTATTCATCTTCCTCTACTCATATAAATAATACCGTAGAGATTCTGACAATATCGAGGGTTCTCTAGTTAAAAGAAACTCTTTCATGTTTTAATATAATAAGAAGTTAAACATTAATGAAAAGCTTGCTAGGTGAACTAAAAAAATAATGTACAGTAAATTTCAATAACTTTTCGTCATACTGCCTTTTTAAATGTTTTGCATTTTCACATTTTCATTTCTTTGAGCTCGAGTTCTGTGTTTGAAAAGAGGTAAGAGAAATATGCGAGGCATTTTACACCAAAATTTTATGTTAGAGAATAGCTGTTAAGGCGCTTTGCAATGGCATGTGGAATGTGCATTGAAGATCTCAACATTTACAAAGGCTTTAGAAAATATGCATATACATACTTTTTTTATTTCACTTGCTTGACTGCTCAGTAATAAAGGCCTAGTAGCATTATACAACTACACTCCGGTTGAAATCTAGTAGGAATAGCCTCTAGCATCGGAGAAAATAAACTTATAAATAAATGCTATTTAGATAAATAGGGAAAAAATTTGAAATATTTTGGGGATCGATTTGTATAAAAATTGATTTGTCGCACAAGTAGTCACACAGAGTTACAGATGATTTGTGATGTATCATCTATTACATCATATACACTTTAACGAGGATTAAAAAATGTGCTAATTTATATTGCACTGTCATACACATCTACATGCATTGTGCGTAAAAAATAGTGTAATGGTAGTAAAAAGATATTATCGATTTTTTTGAGTACTTTCATAATAGGCAATAGTAGATAGCAAATCAAACAAAAACTTTTGCGAGAAATCAATACTCCCGTATATTACCCTATCTAATCGTTATCTTAACTGATATTTCTTAGCTTCTATCCATTTACTAGGAGAACAATAAATATACTTCTCATATGATAGGGTTGATTTGATTGGATTAATTATTCCAATGTATTTTGAGTAATGTTTTCTAAAATAAGTATAAAACTCTTCACAAGCTATAATATATTTTTCTTACGTCTCAGGATTTTTTACCTTCTGATAATATCTAAGTATACCTAAGAATTTCTTTCTATCAGGAGTACCATCATTCCTCACTGCCTCCCAAACTCGTTTTGTCAAAGATTCAGGTCTCTTCTTGTAATTCCTGTAAGCTTGCTAGATAACTGTCACATAGAAATTCTCAAACTGATAGTTATATTGTCTCGCAATCAAGAATTCTCAAGATTGCTTCATTGATCTTCCTGAACTTCTCGAAAAATACTTTATTAAAATAGTTATAGATTAGAGAATCTAACCCAGAATAGGTAGATCATGCATAACGTCTGCAGGTCACAATTTTACTAAGCGATCACCACATGTAAAGTATTACATGATCGAAGTAAAAAAAAATAAATTGATTGATTTATTGGTAATTTATATATGAATATAAAATATACTATTTTAATATTGATTTTATAGTCTGGAGAATTCATTACACATATTCAGTTATTGTTTAAATCTGAGAAATTTATAATAGTTAACTCTCCGTCAAAAGTAGAAATATAGGAAGATTTAAACATGTTAATTTCAAGCGAATTATATGGATATAGTTTGCCTTCCTTTTTACATTTATATCACACGTATTCTGAAATTTTAATAAAGTTTGTAACAATATTGTTATAATAGTCTTTAGTAGTACAGTAATGTCTAGGATTTGCTAGATATTTTAGCATAATAGTCCAATCATCATAACGAATCTATATCCTTGCTGATATGATTTTATAAAAGTAACTATATATGCTACAGTAGTTAGTCGAACATATAACTGGTCTTTCTTCTTTTCTGTCTAATCATATGAAGTATAATGATAATACAAATCACGCAAACTAGGTTCATTCAGATGATATGCAAGTATATCTCCTGCTAGAATTCTTTGACCAAATAGTTTACATATCGATCATCAGGAATTCTTATACCACAAAGAGTTATACTTAAATACTTCTTCTCATCAGAAGTATTATCATTTCTCACTATATTTCAAACTCATTTCGCCCATGTTTCAGGTTTTAACTTGAAAGCTCTCCAAGCCTGTTGGATAATTTTTGCACTATTAATTAATTGATATGCAACACTTTTCTTAATTTCTTTTGAAGCACAAGAATAATAAAATTCAGAGCTTTTTCTGTATCTAAAATAAATATTACCATAAATTACATTAATCTCATCATCACTAAGCGCTTTTTTACTTTTTCATTTCCATAATATAGATCTATAATATGCGATACGCCTTTTCTCTATTTTAGCAATGCATTTATTCAGATGCTTTTCTGCACATTTCTCAGTATTATCACAGATAAATACTAAGGAATCACATGCAGTGTAATAAACATAAAATGTGTGTCTCCCAGGTTTGAATTTCTCATCTTTATATTCTCTTTCAGTCATATGAATGTATTCATTCTTTGAGAAGAATCTTGGGTTATATTCGATAAGTTTCCTGAATAGAGCACGAATATGAGAACACCACATTTTTGGCGTTTCATCATTATATCTGTAATGCAGATTAGTTACTGCTTGTACTACTACAGGATTTAAACCAAAATAGTTAGTTTTAACCATTTTTATAGTTTATAACTAATCTTAGTAATTTATAGCTGTTTAGTGATTTATAGCATTTTTAGCAATTTATAGCAAGTATATTATAATAAAATATCACATTCATTTTTATTCAATTACAAGAATATCAGGATTTATATAGGGTCATCTCTTGGCTACTGCAATACTGTATGCATATAAATTGGCTCTCATGATTAACAGGTGATTTTTCCTGACATCATGATCCTAGGAAATACTAGTTAATGTCACTGCTGTAAAAGTCCCACCCACTTATAGTAATTCATGACCAGTTAACATCTTAAAAGACATGCTCTTGATTATATGATAGCTTTGAAATTTTTTTTACAAACGAAAATTATAAATGATCTAAAAATTACATAAAGCTAAACAACTATCTTAGTATTAACCATGATTATGAATATTGCCTCCACTTTAAAAGATCCTGTAAAGATTTAGGGATTTTTAGAACATCCCGAACCGTATCTCCTTCATCATAGTTAACGTTAAAATCAAGTTCTTGCATTATAGAAAGCTGTTTCATAAACTCGTCCTGGAAAAAAGTCTCTTAAGTGATACAGGAAAATTGAGAAATACACCTGCATAATTACTTACGTGAAAAAGAACCATGAGATAAAGAACTGCTTTGTATTTTGATCTACCTTCGAATGAGAAAGGAATTATAGCAGAAGCTAGTTCGGATGCCAAAAAGGAACCATCATCTGTTATGCTAAGAGAATATAGCGTGATTCGATATCCTAACAACCAAGTACAATACAGATCAATAACTCGAAGTTCTCATTTTTTAAAATAAAAAAAACACCTACCAATAGCTTGCAAACTGAACACCTTTATATTCATCGCAGTCTTTACAGAAATATCCAAGTGATCGAGCAAAAGTGCAACCAGATTTAAGATGTCACTATGCAATGACTTCTTTGTGTCGCCAACTGCATGATCTGTTGTTGGTAATGATGGTGGACCAGCAACCTCCATATGCCATATTTCTTTATCGTCAAACGATCGGACCCCTTTCGGTATTTAAGAGGCCATTGTTATATAAATATTTATTATAAATGAAATTATTAAAAAACATTTTACCCTTCGCATCCAACTTAACAATTCCAGAGCTAGTGGATGATTTCGTCAATTTCGCTGATAGGGAGTGAGATTCAATCCAGTCGATGGATATATTTCCGAATGTTGTTTCATAAAATTTAAAAAGTGAAGACAGATTTTGTACGATATACTTTCTCTCTCCAATTTTTCTTGAGAGGGTTGGGAAAACATCTACCAGGTTGTAACTAGAGCAAAAAGTAAGAATAAGCGTTTATTCATTGTAGGTAACAATAAGTGACAAAGACTTACAAATCCATCAATATCTTTTCACAATATAGGCGGAGCTTGTTCTCATTATCCCCCTCAATCTTTAGCATAATAGCCTCCTTGAAAGCTTCTCTCGACTTCTACAAAATGAGCAGAAAGACGTCAAATATGTTCCAATCTGCCACTAATTAATATCCATGAGAGCTTACCTTCAAAGCATTTTCAAGATAGCTCTCAATTTTGGTCCACATAGGCGGTGTCTGAACATGAATTCGGTTATACTTCAAAGTCTGTCCCATTGCATCAAGATAGCTAACACATAATAATAAAGTAAACAAAATTTACTTGCTATAGATTAGATGCTTACTATGAATATGGAACTCACCAAATAACCTTCTCATCATACATTTGTCGCTTGTTCGGAGTATGAACAGGAGTATGAATAGGAATATCATAATTTCGTGGTTGATGAGGCGGTGTTTTTGCTTCGCTTTCTTTGCCGTGTTCCTAAATGGTAATAGTATTATGTCAAATAAATTCACTACATTTTCAATAATTAAAAAATTACCGTACCACATCTAAATTCCCCGAATTTGTTGCTATTTCGGATTCATCGCTGGATGAGCTATCGTCATCATTACTATCCCGTTTGTATTGCAAAAGGAAGTCAGAATTTTTAGCCCGGTTACAATAAACCCAATAACAATCATCACCTTATCAGTTTGATGCGTTTTGTTGCTCTTTCGCCTTCAGATGTTGTCAATCTCGTTTCTGGGGAAACTTCCCATTTATCATTTAAATTTTCTATCTTCATTGATTCTTTATATTATAATTTTCTTGATTCAAACTCGGCCTGAAAGAATCACATACTTTCAATTCTATGTGCTCTTGTTAACATGTAATTTCATTCACATCATTGACTTGCCTTTTTTTCTATTCTCTCAAGCAAATCCTTAACTTCTCGCCTTTTAGCAGTCTTTTCAAAGGTAGAACAGATGGAGGAAGCTTTGTTTCGTGCATGACTCAATATATTTTGTTGATCGCTGATTGATTTAACCTTTCTTTTCATGTTGTCAAGAATTGATTCTCTATCTTCAAAATTTATAACAGCACTTTCCAATATGTATTGGAGACAAGCAACTATCGACCATTCTTTATATGGTCTTTTCTTGAAGAAGGAGGAGATGGCCTTCGAGTACAAGGAAAGAAAAAGATTAGTGCGAGCATGTATATTTAAAAAGAGTTAGTCTAATAATAGAACATCGACAAGATGATATTCTGGTCAAGAACCCGCTAACGTGGTATACACTGGAGGAATACAGCAGTGCTGAAGCGTCCAGGTAGGTCGCTAAGGAGTGTCTTTCCAAACATCGGCCATATGTGGTCCTCGAGAATATAGAGGGCATATGGGCGTAGGATATCATCGAGTCCGGCTTTCTGGTAAAAGAACCCACTAGCATGGTATACACTGGAGGAGAACAGCAAGTGCTGAGACGTCCAGGTAGGTTTCTAATGTGTCTTTCCAAGCATCGGCCATATGTGATCCACAGGAATATGGTGGGCATATGGGCGTAGGACCGTTTGATGTAGTAATATAAAATAAAATAGGAACATGTTACTAACTTTGTTTATCTTTGTCATATGCTCATGAGACGAGAGGCTAGGATATACTGTATGGGCACGTCAAATAGAAACACGGTTTTTGAAAAAAAAATTATTATTGAAATGTGTCAGATCATGTGATGTCTGATTACGATCGACATATTTGATGTCTCGTGAACATTATTTCGTATACGAAACTTGCATGCACATCACATATCCATGTTGTAATCATTCTCAAAAAAATTACGAGACCGATATGGCCAAACTTTATTAATAATTATAGAAGTGAGCGGAAAATATTAGAGAAGCGAGAGAAATATATGATGCTATCAAAGAGGGAGGGAGTACGCGGATCCTAGGCCATTTAATGCGAGTCCCAGCATCAAGTTATTTTTTTGCTCTATTGTAAATTTCTATACTAATTGTTTTTTCCTATCGCTATCACTATTGTTAACTAAGAGATTTTTACACCAATACTCTTTTTCTACACTAGATTTCCGAAATAAATTATCCCATACAAATTTCGCATATCTATATCACCCCACCCACACAGACATAATATTCCCTGTAAGAAAACTTCTCCAAGGTTAGGTAATTTCGAACCTACAGCATAAATTGGGGATTAGCAATTGAGATAAAAAAATAAGGCAATGTAATACACTTACCATTACTATTAATTTTCGCAACATTCCATTTCGCCTGAAATTTATTACTTAATGCATTATAATAAAGGTATTTCGATTTTTTATCGCATGTACGATACTGCGCAGAATTCGGCAAGTGATGATTCCTGGTATACTGCGCCAGACCTTTGCTGTGAAGTTGCATGTGACGAGATTCATGTGACTGCGTCCATTGAACGCGTATGATGGTCTGTGATTTTCTCGGCGAAGATCTACATAAAGTATAAAATAAAATTTTGATTATCACGATTTTGTGTTCAATTTTTAAGGATTTGTACCACACCGTTTTTTTTTTTTTTTATATAAAAGCTTAAAATTTCTCCTTTCGCAAAGCTTAATCGTCAATCATAGTAAAATGCAGCGTGACAAAAAATGAAATTTTTTTTTATATATAGTTTGTGTTTGATGTGTTTGATGTCTTTTTTTTAGTTCCATCATCATCGTAACTTCATGACTTTGGTTGCTTTTCCCTAATTTTTAAGTATGATACACTTTTTTGTTAGTGTTAATGAAGGACAAAGAAATATAATCAGTCAGCAAATTATTAAAGTGGCTGAGGACGCATGTATATTTGGCGAAATATATGAAGCAACTACTGAGGGCATATTTGGCAACCGGGATGTAAAAGTCTATGTAGGAAAAGGGGATGGCAAGTGGAACTATCTCAAAGAAGGACTTTGTGATGAAATATCTTTAATGTCAGAGCTAGGATTAAAATATATACGATTTATTGTACAAACTGAAGAACCCAATGACCCACCACAACCAATACAACCAACAGGACAAACTGCATTTGACGTTATGATAGAACACGCCCGTCAACCATACTTTCCAACAACAAAAAGGGAGGATACACAAAGAGATGTTTTATATAATGATATTATAGCATTGTTAAAAAAAAACAAAAAAGTGGTTGGAGTGAAACTCAGGAAAACTTTGCAAAAACATTTGTGGACCGTCTTGTAGCCCTTCTTTGGTATATTGATCCACATCATAGTACATTGGCTGCTCGTTCATTAAATGTTCCGGATACTTTTAAAGAATTAAATTTATATCAATGTGACAAATATTACAATAATTTTTATTTTACCAGACATCATAAAAAAGAATCACTTAAAAAAGACAAACTTGAGCATTTAGCACAATCATTGGAACTTTCAATTAGACAACCATGGGCAAGTGAAATTAAATGGATTGAATTTATTTCACAAGTATTTGAATTAACAAATATGATAAAAAAATATGCAAAATATTTACAAAGATTAAATTCTGAAATGAATGTCCGTCATAACAATAGTTTAGTAACACAAGATTTGAATCAAGATTTGCAAGTATATACTATCGAAGGGTCTCAAGAAATCAACATTAAATATCAAAAACTATTAGACTTTTTGCTTGAAAAAAATGTTTATGAGTTTTTTGATCTTGAAGAATATGTTCCATCTGATCTGATGCAAAAATATCGTTATATTAAAGACTTGCGGCTTAATTTTCCTGTAACAATTTATCGGTATCATCAAAGCAACTACCTTGGCACTCTTAATTATATATAAAAAATTCCATTATAATTAAATCAACGATCATAATCAGAATATGCACGTATAATATCAATAATTCAAGAAAATTTTACCAAAGTATTTTACGCGTCAAATGAGAAAAAATGTGTTAAATAAAGTATGAATTAATGAATTAATAAAAATTTTTATTTAATTATATTAATAACCTTATATTTATTATTTATTTTTTTTAAAGTATTCTCTTATAAAAAAAGTAACACCAGCTTTACTTCGTACCTTATATTATGATTTAACTGGTGATGCATCTGTAACATTAAATGCTATTAGTAAAGAAATTGAAGAACGATTACGAATTATACTTATGATTGAAGATCTATCAATTATTGTTGATTTATGAATTAATAGTGGTTTTAAAGGCAAAAGATTTGATATTTTTTGGGATGAAATGGAAGCATATTTTAATGAGGTAATATGTATTATATTGTTTTATCTTCATAACTTAATAATATATTATTTTATTTAATTATTAATTAGTCCAGAGCATAGCGAAGGACTATTATGGTTTAGGCTTAGTGACACAAAATGTCATTCTGTCCACCCGCTTGACCTATGAGATGATGACGTTCAGTTACTGTGTTTGTCAGTATTACTCGTGATCATTTTCCAAATCTTATCAAATTTATTTAAAAACTTTTTGCATTAAAAAAAAAATTTTGCTTTATATTTTTTTTTATTTGTATTGTCATTTTTTCTGAAAAATGTGAATTAAAATAATATTTTGATGCTTTGTTCCTATTTTTTTTAACGCTTCGTATTGTTATGTTAAATTGTGTCTTCTTCTTCAATATTAATGAAACTAGTCATCCTTCTTCGAGCTTCCTTTCTTGTAACCTTTACAAGTTCTTTATACGAAGCAACCTTTCGAACGTAAACTGTTTGAAGAAGATATTGTTTAGTGAACGGACGCGTAATATTACGATGAAAGAATTTTTTACATTATATCTCCAGAATATTTTCTCCACATCTCCGCCACATTCTCGCGTCTTTTACGCTCTGGACTTCACAACAGCCCTCATCGTTCCCTAGTATTTATTTTAATATATAGTATGCTCCAGTGGTTGATGATATACGACATGAACTTATTTTATATATGCTATTAGCAATTTCAGTTTGAGATTTACGTAAAATTATAGTAAAACGATTGGAAATCAAATAATTCATCATTACCATTAAATATTAATATCCTATGTAAAGAATGGATTTGACTTCAATTTTGGCTAATTAATCCTACCTCAGTAGCAGCAATGCATTATACTGATCGTTTCAATATTAAATATCAAGTTCAAGCTAGGCAATTACATAAAGATCATCTGGATACACATTACTGTGCTTGCTTATTTCGATATTTACGTAAATTTGCCATTCTTTATTGTAATTATGTTTGTTTCATTTCTGCAGATGACAAACATAAAGTACCAATTGGAGAAGGCGTAGCTATATTAACTGGAATATGTAATAAAAAAAGCATGGTTAATACAAATACTACCCTTGTAGCAAGTGATTATAATTTCACAAAATTATCTCTTATCCTATCTGTAATCATATAAAAAGGAAAATGATTGAGTTTGATAAAATACTAATCCCCAAATATCTGAATTGGCATGCTAAATTAAGTGGATTACCAAGCGTTTTGACAGATAAGATTCGTTCCAATTTATACAGAAGATATAAAAAAGAAACTGGAAATGAGCTATGGCAATTATCAGAAGCCCGCATTCTCAGAAATTCGAAGTCAGAAAATAAAGTATCATATTTATCTTTTCCTGAGCCATGTGAAAAAAAAGGATCCATCACTTATAAAGCCAAACCTGATCTAGAATTAATTATCAAGTCTGTTTTAAAGCATTTCATATACCTGAAATTTCGAAATAGTTTTAGAGGGATTGATAATTATATTTTGCATCACCCCAGCTATAAAGCTCACCATGTCCTATTTGCAATAGAAAACATGGGAATTACAGATTACATGGTGAATGATATAAAAATGAAACAGAATATTGTCTTACTTGCTTCACTTCAAGCAATAAATTCAAATTCGCGATTGTAGCATAGAAACTCTGTCATATGAGACCGATTACCTGAAATGCGCAGTATAATATTTTTGCTGAATGCATTCATTTTTTCTGAAGTCTTGCAAATACAAAAATAGGTCATACCGTAATATGAAAAAAGTGTCAGTGAAAAAAAATTCATATGAAACATTGCACAATTAAGGTAGGAGTACTTTAATGAAGTGACTCAGGATTACAAGCTAATAGTATTTTTCATTCTGAGATTTTTTGAGGATCACGAAAGCATCAATGAAACGGATTATGGAATTAATAATAGGATATTGTATTAGTACAATGTATAGGATAATCCTTGTTATATATCGCAGATTAGCTCTCAATTCTTGTAATTTATTTTTGTATAGATTGCAGTATCTACAGTTATTAATTATAACATATTTATAAGGCTAGACTAATTAAAATGTTTGTTTAACATAACATATAAAATTATAACCGAGGAGTGGGAGAAGAGATATAAACAACAATAAGTAAAGTTAAACAAATATTAAATTTTATTTAAATTAATTTAAAAATTTAATATATATAATTTATGTATAATTTACATTTTTATTTATAAATTTTTATTATAAAATAATAAAAAAATATTAATTATTAATGCCTCTTTTTCTTTTGGTATTAATTTTAATTTCAATTTGTGTATAAAAATCTTTTCCTTCACTTTGACATATACTACATAAAGGAAATACAAATTTATTTTTAGAAGTTATACATGTTGGAAAATCCACCAATCCTTGATCATATTCACACTAATAACATATAGATGAATTGTTTTTACGTGATGAATAATAACTTAATTCAATTGGTGATTCACATGATATTTTTTCATGAACATATAAAATATTATAAAGTTTATGATTTTTGGGTACTAAAGGAGATCCACAGCTATAATTCCAATTATCAATAATGCATTGAAATAAAGATCTTTGTGTAATAGTTAATACCTTTTCACTATATAAACATCAAAATTTTTCACATTGAAAGCATTGAATAATATCACAGACTTTTGTGTTTGTAAAAATAGTTGATGGTACCCGTTTTGCATTCTCTATAGTTACCATTAATGTAGGACGATATTGTTCTATAGTTGTTTTACCATATACATTTTTAAAATCAGCATAATGATCTTTTTCTACTATTAAATACCAAAAAAAATATTAAAATTTGTAATGGTTACTATCAAAGATTAATAATTATAAGTAAACTTACATTGTACAGGTACTGGATCTGAAAGAAAGCTAATGTTATCAAATATATTTTGTGGAAGACGAATTATATCACATATATTACAATTTATATTATTACATTTTTTAACCTATATATTATATAATTTAATTTTAATATTTTATATATTTAATATTAATTTTAAATATTAAATATACCTGAAAACTATAATAGCGAATTTGACAATGTATTTGTATAAATTCCTTAAGCTCAGTTTTTTTCGAAAGAATATCTGCAGTTGTATCAGAATCTTTTAATGTTTTATCAATAAAAAGAATTATCTTATAAAAAAAAAATATAATTTAATAATAATATTGTTTTTTAATTATTAATAATATACTATAAAAATTACCTCAAAAAATTTCTGAATAGCTTCTTCATTAGCAGATTCATGAGATTCAAAAGGTATATCATATAAAACCAATCGTTCAGTTCATGTACATAATAATTGTTAAACATTACAAATACAATTCTTTAATTCAACTTTAAGATCTTGATTTTTTTCAGCAACTTTTTGAATTTGTTCTAATATATCAGCTTTTCCAAAAAGTTCTTCTAAATGTGAATTCATTGTATCTCACATAATTGCAACTCCTTGAAGACCTAGATTAATTATTGACATTATTCGTTTTGCTGAATTTGCCTAGCTATTATGAGAAGCAATACATAATGCAATAAGAACATCAAAGTCATCACGAAGAAATAAACAAAGAAGAGATATTTGAACTGAACTAAAAGTAGTTCAATGATCAGGACCACTATCCGTATAAAGACAAAGAATAGGAGGTATATTAAAATTATAATATATTTGAATTGCATTATAAAATTCTGTTGCATGCCTAATTGCACTACTAGGTTGAAAAAGAGTATCTTTATATGAAACAAAAACTTTGTCATGATAAAAAGAATGCTCAATGGTTTCAGAAATATCAATAAAAAATATTACAGATGAGGTAAGAGATAATTTTGTAAAATTATGATCACTTGCTACAAGGGTAGTATTTGTATCAACCATGCTTTTTTTATTACGTATTCTAATTGATGTAGCTACACCTTCTCCAATTGGTACTTTGTGTTTGTCACCTGCAGAAATGAAACAAACATAATTACGATAAAGAATGGCAAATTCACGTAAATATCAAAATAAGCAAGCACAGTAATATGCATCCAGATGATCTTTACATAATTGCTTAGCTTGAACTTGATACTTAATATTGAAACGACTAGTATAATGCATTGCTGCTGCTGAGGTAGGATTAGTTGGCCAAAATTGAAGTTGAATCCATTCTTCACATGGGATATTAATATTTAATGGTAATGATGAATTATATTTGATTTCCAATCGTTTTACTATAATTTCACGTAAATCTCAAACTGAAATTGCTAATGGCATATATAAAATAAGTTCATGTCGTCTATCATCAACCACTGGAGTATACTATATATTAAAATAAATATTAATAATTAAATAAAATAATATATTATTAAGTTATGAAGATAAAACAATATAATACATATTATCTCATTAAAATATACTTCCATTTCATCTCAAAAAATATCAAATCTTTTGCTTTTAAAACCACTATTAATTTGTAAATCAATAATAATTGATGGATCTTCAATCATAAGCATAATTTGTAATCATTCTTCAATTTCTTTACTAATAGCATTTGATATTACAGATGCATTACCAGTTAAATCATAATATAAGGTACGAAGTAAAGCTGGTGTTACTTTTTTTACAAGAGAATACTTTAAAAAAAAATAAATAATAAATATAAGGTTATTAATATAATTAAATAAAATTTTTTATTAATTCATTAATTCATACTTTATTTAACACATTTTTTTTTATTTGACGCGTAAAATATTTTGGTAAATTTTCTTGAATTATTGATATTATATGTGCATATTCTGATTCTGATCGTTGTTAACGTTATTCTTTTCGTCGAATAAGTTAACTATGATTTGAAGTCAGGGAGGCAATAGCTATGACTTAAATCCAATCAACTTGATACGCTATTTATTAGAGTTTATTTAGTTAACAAGAAATAAATTATAAGTTTTATGTTTGCAAAATGTTAAGAGTGTTT
>CAJVPP010000924.1:0-24553 GCA_910592005.1 Funneliformis mosseae | reverse complement strand
ACGCTAAGATAAATATAAAAGATAAATTATAATTTAACGATAATACTAATATAATAAATAATAATAATAAAATATAAAAATAAGATAAATAAAATATAAATGTTAACTAAGTTAAAAATGCTAATGATGTTAATAACATTGATCATTCATCAATCTTTATGGCGCAGTAGGATTGACTTCATATAGTATTAACAGTAATACATCATCATCCGCAGATATGAGTATGTGATATGATTACAGCAGTCATTTATTTTAAAAGGATCTATTAATAAATCCAGAAATGAATTATTTTTGTATTGTATTCGTTATACACTTTACAGAAAGTTCTGGTATGTTTTTTTACTCAAAGATTCTAACATATTTTTTATTGCATAATATGAATTAATCAGCTCTGACTTGTATTATGTAGATTATGATATTAGAACGAAATGAATATGAAAATTAGCATGATCCTTTCATGATAAACGGTAGATTTTTATTATATTTTTAGCATTATTAATGTTAACGCATTAAAATTATGTATACATATTACTCAAATATTAATCTATTTTTGAATTAAAATTACTGATATATATGCGATTTGTTATCTACAGATCTTAATTCAAAGTGAACCAATATTCCAATTTTCTATGATTACAATTGAAATAGGGATTATGAACTCAAACAAAGATGCATCACATGCGATCTTCTATTTTGCAAAAAATCTTAGAAATAAATGAAAAATTTTGAGATACGGTATTGCTTTAATAGTATTATATCAAGTTGTTCAGATTTTAAAAAAAACTATTGAAAAAAGAATAAAATTTGAAAAATTATGAAAAATAGTATATGAAACTACTTTATATAGAATTAAATGATAATGAAATACAAACTTTATTAAAAAAGTATATTAAGAAAAGAAAGAAATAAAAAATATTAATTTTTACAAATAATAATGAAATTTAAGAAAAAGACTAATTAAATAATAATAAATTAATTAATAAAAAGTATAAATACTAAGACTTTAAAAGTATTTAAAATTTATTAAGAATAGAGCTCTGAATAGGTCAGTTCAGGTTAGATCAATCAAGTTATCTGAACTAAGAGGATTAGGTCAGGTCAAATAAAAATCTGACCTGATTTAAATTTTTATTTAACCTAACCTGACCTGACCTAATATAATCTAATTTGATCAAATTATTTAAAAAACAATATATTATATTTGATTAATTTAAAATACTAATTTATTTTGTTATTTTTCTTTTGCTTTTCTGTAAAAAAAATTGTATATAAAATGATATGAAAATTTTTAATTTAATGATTAATTACAGTTGTATAATTAATTACAGTTACACAATTAATTATAGTTATACTGAAAATCAATTTTCCAATCTTTTTTTAAACTGATTTTTTTTTTTAATAAAAAAACACTTTTATTTTATTTAATATAATCTTTAAAAAAACAACTTTATTTTTAAATTTAAATATTTAAACTTGTAAGAATTTTTATTAAATGTAATTTTTTTTTTATTTATGTATTTAATATCTTTTATTATAAATATTAATATTGAAATTTCATAACGAATTTTAAGTACTTTAGTTAAAGGCAATTATCTTTTATTTCTAAGTAAAATTATTCAGCAGATTTGATACTATTTGCATATAAATTTTATATTGATTAGATTAATATATGTGTAGTAATATATGTTTTTGTAACTTTATTAATAGTACAGACCTTTTTTTAACTTTACAGAATAATTTAAGCATTTTGGTCAAAATTAATCACCTTTTATCTCTAAGTAAAAGTTATTCAACAGGTTTGAAACTATTTATACCTAATTTTTTATATTTATTGGATTAATATTCGTATAAAAATAATTTTTTTTGTAACTTTACTAAATAAATCACACTTTTTTAACTTTACAAATTAATTTAACTACTTTAGTTAAAGTAAATTACTTACTGTGCATTAAGTAAAGATTTTTTATATATCTAAAACTACTTAAATATAATTTATTATATTGATTGAATTAATATTTGTTGAGTAATTACTTTTTATAACTGCATTAATTCTTAAATTTTTTTTATTTTTTTTGAATATTTATTTGTGTAATATATTAAATACTATATCAATATAAATATATATCATGGAATTACCAAATTTATAAAAAAAAAAGTATTAAATAAAAGTATTTAAAAATTATTTCTTTGTTTTATTATAATTAATTTTTTTTGAATAAATTTAAAAAAATTTTTTTTTATTGATTTTTATTGTATTTTTAAGATTATATAAATAGTAATTTATATAATAATTAAATATTACATTTGCTGTTTTTCATGCAAAATTTTATTATTTTTTAAATGTGCTTTTTAATTATAATAATTAATGATAAATTTAAAACTTTTATTAAGAGTAAAGTTCACTTTGAATTTCATAAAATGTGTGCAAAAAAATACTTTATTCTCCCTTCCTCTCACCTATCTGTTGTAATTTTTGCTTATATTTTTTGATTATTTACATATTTTTATAAATTATCTAATCATATAATCTATTTACATTACGCCTGATCATCTAAAAATAGCTTTTACAATTTTGTTTTTTTATTTTTTAAATAATAGGGACTGGTAACCCTGACTTAGTTAGCAAGAACTGAGATCCTTTCGTAAGTTACACTATAAAAGTCATGAGTTCAGGTCTTATCTTTAACATAAAATAGATAATTTTTATAAGAATTTCATATGTAATTGAACAGGTGAAAATATATACTAATATACATTAGAAACTGGTTAATTGATCTATTAATTAATATTGATTATGCCTAAATACTGGATTTTGAAAAACAAGTAGATGTAAATAAAGTTAAGAATTAATAAAAACTTAGCTTTTGCTAACAGGTCTATAATAGATACTATCTCACATCTTCAAATTTAGGAGCCCTTATATAAGTAAGGAAGTTGTTAACTAATAATTAATATATTGGATACCACATTAAGGTCTTAGTATCTCACGTAGTTATAGTAATAATAGATTGCATTACATTATTACAGCATTATCCAATTGAGCTATCATTTAGAGTAAAAGCCAGTTTAATTCCTAGATGATTTTGATGATATAGGTATAACATCCACCTATCTTTCTGAGATTCTATAAGATAAATAATGTCTAAACCTTTCCAGTCATATGTAAATATCCTGATATTAGGCAGGGGCAATAGTATTCAAATATAGTATTGGTAAGCATAAAAAAAATTAGACAAAAGTACCTGTAACTGAAAGTGATCTCTTATTTAAATTTGACAGTGATTCTAAGATCTAAGGTCTTTAGGAGTTAATTCTTAGAGAGTTTTTCTAAATGGTAATCCTTAGACTAGTATTAGTGTGTATAGTATTTTTAATGAGTTGAATTGAGTTAAGTTTTGAGTCAAAATTATCCTACATACCTTTAATTTAAAGTACTTATTTATTATATGTAACTAAAATTTATAATTATGCACAATCATGCGAATCAAATATGTAAGTTTATGTAAGTCATTTTTGAAACTCTAAGTGTACAAGTTTTATTTAAAACTTTGGTTCTAATTACGATCTTAAGGGTTTCAATAATTAGGCATAGATTTACCTATATAAATCATATTAATTATGAAATAGATTCTCCAGTATTCAGATACTATAAAATAAAAAAAATTTTTTGAATGATAAAATATTGATGCTAATGGCTCACCTATGATCATAATCTCAAAGATCCTAAAGATAGTGTTTGTTACTTAAGAGTTTGGATCTTCTTATTTTTTAATGCCATTTATATTAACAAATAAATCTCATATAAATTTTGCAATGCTATTACCATTATGAAGAATAAAAGACTTACAGATACTTATTTATATTACATTTACAATACCGTTTTACTCTCATGTATAGAATACAGGAATTAATTCACCTTTTTTAATAGTGTCTCTTATAGAAGATCTTTTGCTACTTATTTCGTGTTTATAAAAAGAAAATTAAAGTTTTCTTAGAAGACTTCTACTACCCTCTTCAACACACATTTAGGTTATAATATGATACCCCTTTATCAAAGGATCTTACAAAATGCAGTGAGTGCACTTGTACAAATGGTTAAGTATTTAGCATGTCCTTTTATATTTATATAATACAAATATAAGTTGATAAATAGCTCTTTAAAAATCCTTAGAATACTGGCTGTATAGCAAATCAAGAAATATTGATACCTGGCTTCCTGTTCTTCTTTGTGCAATAAAAACAGCTAATCTAAGTATTAACATTTTCACTATTTATCATAATATTATTTCAGGAGACTTCATACTAATTTCAGAGTTAATTTCTGAGTTATATAGGTCTTTCAGAAAAAACCTTAAGAAATTTTCAGTTTTATTTATCAATCAAATTACCAATTATTATGGCAACTACATGTTCACCTTCAGAGATTTTAAGAAACTTACAGTCATACTTTAATAGGTTATACTAAACCATCTGATACTGTACACTAGAAGATAAATTATAACTGAAGAGTGGTTATTTTCTTTCTCAGCAAACTACTTACAAACATAACTTCTGGCATGACTACAAAATTTTACTGCCTTTATTAGATATCAACGCTTAACATTTTATTATGATCTGAAGTAATTAGCATAACTTATTTATAATTGGTAGAGTTATTAATATCATTGACCATCATTACCATATGATTCACTATATGATTATTGAAGGCGATAAATATAAAACATATTTATTTGTATATAATGACTGCTTCTTACACACCCTTCATATCAGAAATACTAATAATACATCACATTTTGTGGTTGTTCTACCTTTTAACTTAGGTGTTCTCATCTTTATCAGATATAATTAAGAGTCTTATAACTCTCTGATTTGTTCTTTATCACTAGTTACTTTTAATGAATTAGCTCTTATATGATTCAATTCAATTTATTATCTATCACTGCTCCTTCCTTCTCATCCTTTTATACCCCTTTATTCTCTAATTTTATAGATAAATATATACTCCTTCTATATAACTTATGATTACTACCTATTAAACAATTCTTTAGTACCTCTCTTATTTGGATTTTTAACTGATAGTTCGCTTGTTGACATTGGTCTGCCTTCTGTCAGAATGGGTTTAACTTGCCTATAAACACATTAGATTTCTCTTATAATTTTCTTTATATTAGCCTTTTCTATAGCATTTTTCTCATCTTTATCACCTGAGTTCACTACAATTTTCATAACAATCTTAGTAGTTCATGTGATTATTCAATCAAGTTATTTACTGACTCTACCACTTGTATATTGCAGTTTAGACAATATCAGCATTTTATAGATAATTCCTTTACATTTAGACCTTTTCTTAAAATTAATAACTATATGAATTGGGTCTGCTTCTTTGAAGTAATATCTCATCAGAATCTTTTAATCAAAATGATCAAGGTCAAAGTATATTTCAAGGATCTTTTCAATGATAAAGTTAACGCTTTTGTGAAAAATTGCCTAGACTCTACTACTCTTAGAATTGCTTTGTCCCATTTTCTAAAATATTTTATTCAATATGATAATAATTCAATTTCACCCTCTAATTAGACAATTTATTAAAGAATAATTTAGATTGACTTCTACTCTCAACTTGATTAGCTTAAATGTTCTCTTCAAATACAATATAAGTTATCTTTTCTTATGAAATGTAATCGCATTTACTATTAATAATAATATTACGTCTAGATGTACCTTATATATTACCTCTTCTATTAAAAAAAAAATTTCTTCAGTTGCTTAAAATACTTTCTACACTGAAAATATTTAAACTGAGATATCTTATTATCTATCCTACATTGACTTTGTGCTTATATTGTGATGCAAATTATGAAGATTTTTATCATATTTAGTTTTATCTAATAATCTACTTTAAAATGAATGACATTATTCATCAATCTAAAGATTATCTAAAATCAATCACTAACTCTACTATTCTCAAAATAGATCAACTTATGTGTTAAGATCTTTCATGTTACAACTATTATGCATTTTTAGCTCTTATAAAAAGCATTGTCTTTAAATATCTCTTTAAATTTATTTTAGGTAAATTGAATAACCACTTTCTCATTTTTACAGCTATCTCATCATTTTTACATTTGGTGTTTGAACTGACTCAGAAAATATGAAATGATTGCTGTTCTATTCAATCTGATAAAAAGAAAGCTAATAATATTATGTTCAACTTAAAAAAAGAATCAACATTATCTACTGGCTATGTCATTTTCTTTACTAATATCTCTTATTATTTATAATCTATTCCAATAATCATAATGATCTGCCTTGGATTCCACTGATTGAATTTTTGGTGTTGTAGTAGCCAAGCCTTCTTCTGTTTTTTTTCTTTATTTTTCTAAAAAGTGATAGACTTAATTTAGATTAGGTTTTAATTTTGAAGGAGTGCAGTGTCAGTTTTTTATAGATTAATCATAGATAATGATGAGGGACAAAATCTCTTAATAACAGTCAAAATTTAAATAAAATTATATTAAAATTATAATAAGGGATATGATGAAACCCTTTTGATATGACAAAAGCTAAAACTATTAAAACTATATTAAAAACATAGAAAAGGATATGACGAAATTATTTTGAGAAAGTTTTAGTAGGCATCTATAGTTATAGATTAGTTTGTACAAGATTTTCATAATTTCTTCAGATATATATTTTATTTTATTATATTTCAATAAAGATTTTATGAAACTACCACACTTTAAAAAAAAAA
The DNA here is from genome assembly GCA_910592005.1 of Funneliformis mosseae. NCBI lineage: Eukaryota > Fungi > Glomeromycota > Glomeromycetes > Glomerales > Glomeraceae > Funneliformis > Funneliformis mosseae. The sequence goes on along the minus strand of CAJVPP010000924.1, from coordinate 17,802 downwards.
ATATTTTTTTAAACAATAAAAAAGGATTAATAATTCTAGTTTAATTGATAACAACTGAGCTCCTATTATAGGTTACACTGTAATAGCCATAGGTTCAAGTCTCAACTAAGACATAAAACTAAATAATTTTCATAAGAATTTTATATGTAACTGAACAAGTAGGCGTATATACTAATATGCGTTAGAAACTGGTTGATTGATTTGTTAATTAATATTGATCATATCTAAATACTGAAATTGCAGAACAAATAAATATAAATGAAGCTAAGAATCAACAGTAACTTGGTCTTCGCTGACAGGTTTATAATGAGTATTGTCTCATATCTTCAATTTTAAGGACTCTTATACAAGTAAGAAAGTAATTAGTAGATTAGGTAATATCTCAAGATATCTTTAAGGTGATTATGATTGATAATAGACTGCATTGCACTGTCACAGTAACTATCTAATCGAACTGTCACTTGAAATAAAGGTCAGGTTCAATTTCTGGATGAGTTTGATAATATAAGTACAATAGTCACCTACCTTTTTGAGTTCTATAAGATGAATAATATCTAAGCCTTTCTGGTCATGTGTAATATATATTTTAATACTAGGCAGAGATAATAGTGATTTTGATTAGTATTGGTAAAGATAGAAAATATAATCGACTAAAAGTACTTGTGGCTGAAAGTGATCCTTCTATCTAAATTTGACAGTGATTCTAAGATTTAGTGATCCTAAGAGTTATACTTCTGGGATACTACTCTAAGTGGCAATCCTTAGACCAGTATATTGATGGAATTAGGACTGATAATTAAGTTAGCCAAGATCTTATCAGTGATTTAGTCAAGCATAAATAAGATTTTACATGACTCGTATATATTATTTCCTTTCATCAGTAAAAGTCTTCTAGAATTATTAAATACTACATGAAAAAAAATTATTTTTTAAATGATAAATTTTAATTTATTAGCTATATATATTTTAATTAGTTAATCTATCAGATCAGGTTTACCTGACCTGATCCAACCTGATTCAAAAAAAAATTTTTTTCTTATTTACTCATTAAATAATATCATAAAATATTTAATATAAATAATAATATAATAATTAATTATTAATTTATTTAATCAACTTTGTTATTTCTAATTTAATGGTAATAAATCATTCAAGAAAAATGATTGGTTAATCTGAATTTTTATCAGGTCAGATCAGGTAAACAGATCAACCTGATTTGATTTAAAGCTCTAATCAAGAATAAAAACAAAGGTCAATATTTAACAAAACGTTTTAGAGTAACATTATATTTAAAAAGAAAGATTATAATATAAAGGGTAAATCTTCAAGCTAAAATACTTATCCCTTAAAATATAGGTATAAATTAGTTATAAATTATTATAGAAAAATTATAATATTTTAAAATCTAGTGATTATAAAAAGATAAAATAAAGTTTATTAAATTTGTTATATTAAGATATATTTAATGATAGTAGTTTAAATTTTTAAAATTAATAATTATTATATAATAATTTTTTAATTTTTCAATTTTTAAAATAATTTATTATTTAATAATTATAAGAAATTTTGCAACTATGTGATTTGAGCTCTATGCAATAATCACTGATGGCTGTAATCTGAATTGATAGACATTTTAGTATAGAAGTTTGAGAATACCAAAGAGTTTCTGATGAAACTTAGTAATATGAACACTCCTATAATAAAAGGTCGCTGTAATCAGAAATTAACCAGACAATTTAGCTAGAGATTTGTTAGAATCATATTTTTTTATTAGCTTCTTTTTTGGTTTAACAATAGTTCAAGTTATTTATTTTTGTATTGAATTAAATTTAAAATAGAAATTATTATTAGATAAAAGAAAAGGCATAATAATAATCTAGTTATTGTATATTGATGAAGACTCTATTAATTGATTATCTTCAGAATATAGTAGGATAACTAGTTGGTCTGAAGCTAGTAAATTTTAATTTGCAAGAATATTTTAGGCAGTCCAATTTATTTTTTCTATTATATGTATCTGTTTTTAGGATTTCCATGTATTTACTTATTAAATTTAAATTTTCATAATAAATGTGAGTATTACCATATTTTTTAAAAAAATAATTACAAAAAAATAAAATTTAGTTTGTTGGATTTATATCATTAAAACCTATTAAATAATTATATTTTTATATTTCTGAAATTAATAGATAGCAAGATATATAAGTTTAAAATTTTAATTTTTTTTCATAATAATTTATCATATATTTATCTTTAAAATATCACTAATTAATTACAATTTTTTTGAATTTTTACTTAGAAAATATCATAAAATTTATTATAAAAATATTAATTTTTAGATAAATTATTTTAAAAATATTTAAAATTATTATAAATAATTTTAGTTATTAAATAAAATTGCAGGCAAATTTGTCTACAAAATGCTTAAAAAGATAAATATTATATGTGATTAAGTTGATCATAATGTAGTATATCATAAAAATAACAAACTTAAGAAACATATAATCTATTAATTAGTTATCTTATATAATTTAATTTATATATAAATTTTAATAGTTTAATAAAAATGATATATTGTTATATGAACTCTTTGTAATAGAAAGAGAGGAAACTACTAAAAAAATTTTTTTTTGCTTTATAAGCTAAATATTATTTTTTTAATAAAATAAGTTCAAATTTAACATTAACTCAAAAAAAATTTTTTTGGTAGTTTCCTCCCTTTCTATTACAAAGAACCCATATCACCTAAAATACATTTTATATTTAAAATGATATTTATTAGTTTTATATCTTAAAGTGATATTTAAAAAAATCATGAAAAGCAAAATTTAAATTTTTAATAATTTAATAAAATGATATATTATTGTATCATCAGAATACATTTTTATATTTAAGGTGATATTTGTTAATTTTATAACTTGAAATAATATTTAAGAAAATTATAAAAGAGAATATAGGATTTAAATTTTTTTAAAATATATTAGATATATTTTAATATAACAATAATATTACTAAATTAATATTTTATATTTATTAAAAAATTAATAAATTTGTAAATAAATTTGCTTATTTAATAATTTAAAGAATAATCATTAAAACTTTTAATATTATTATTATTTTTAGATATTATTATATGTATAGTAATATATAATAAATAATTTTTATTTAAAGAAAAATAATTATAAAATAGAAAATTATTTATATATTCAAAAGTTTTATATTTAAATAAATATAATGTTCAAATAAATATAGATATTATAATAAAACTTTAAAATTTATAAATTAATTATATTTCAATTTTAATTATAGAAGTTATTAATTTATATTATTATTATTTTTATTTTTATTTTTAACAATGTAATACTACCAGTAACTTTATTAAATTTATATAAAAGAAATACAAAGTAAATTAAATAATTTATACTAAGTATTAGTTATTTTCTATAATTATATTATAAATCTATTTGAATTGACTGATCATTATCTTTCTCCTTTAACAATTTTACTAAGTATATATCTGATGAAAATTGCTATTTACAAAAGAAAAAAAAAAGTCAGTACTTATCTAAAAATCTGAAAATGTGTAGCCAAATTTTTTCATCAAATGTATTTAGAGTTCTCATTGATAGAATGGAACTGATGTTTCTTTATATATCAAAAATGAGTTGATATTTTGCTTGTATTTGTCTTCTTTAGTGATTCTAATGACTGTTCTTTTTTGATTATCAATAAAGATGGTGTTGCAATATTGTGACGCTTATTTGTTACCTGTTGCAACTTAAATTTTAATAATATTGCAATTCGTTACAACATTGTGATGCTTATTTGTCACCTGTTACAACTAATTGAGGTGTTATCTTTAATTATCAAGTTGCAATAATGTTTCCAAATATCTTCAAAAGCTTTTGATAGAAAATTAAAATCGATTATGTGATGGTGAAGAGGCAACAATCTTTATTTTTAGTGATTTTGTGAACAATATTTACTAGCAAGAAGGGTAAAAGTGATTGAATTATATTGATATAACCATCTGAGTTAGATGAAGGTAATAATTTTTATTATTATTTTTTTATATACTATTTTATAAAATATTTGTGTTACAAGTGATTTGTTAATCCTTTAATACTATGATTTAATTTAATGATATTTGTTTAATATATGATTTAACATTTTAGATTAATAAATTTTGAATTAATTAATTTTGATTTAGTATATAACAATAATTAATAAAATTTATAAAATTTAGACTATTTGAATCATTATTTTCTATTGGCGAAACACATTCACGTGATTCGATGATGATCACCGCCGGTGATAAATAGTAAAGCTCTTTTTGTTCTTTTTATTGTTTATTAAACATACTGTATATATAGAAATTTGGATTTTAAAATGATTAGAATTGAATAATATAAATAGTAAAATTCTAAAGAATTTACTTTTGTTGTTTGTTAAAACACGTGTTAGTGTATTCTGGGCTTGTTATCTGAAACAGAGACATTCATATTCATATTGTGTAAGATATTGCGTAATCATATAAGGAAATTTACAACGTTTATAAAAATCGATGCAAGCACTCAATGGTTAATTCCCAAACCAATTACTTCAAGCATATATTTATTATTTCCATTTAATTGAATGAACACAAAAAAAAACACTTCAAACAAATTATAGATATTATTTCCTCAATCAAAAAAAAAGTTTTTACGAGACCGCTCAAGGAAATTAATAACGCTCGCTGGGCGAGACGACTTCCACATCATCTCAAGTTATTCCTAAAAAGGTTAAAGACTTTAGAGTATTGCTGAACAAACAAAAATCTTGTAAAAACGCCTATTCAAACAAAAAAAAAAAAAAATAAAATAGAATATTTTTTACTTGTTATTTAAATAGTGTTTAGTGGCTCGATTGAAGTTGAATTTCAACTCAACCATGAATAGAGGTGCACTTAAGCGTACACCAAGTTTAGGAACCATGCCTAGTTTCGGCAACCTTTCTATTTCTTCAATAGAATCACCAAGCCCAACGGGTTCAAACACTCTCAATCGACCTGCACAAGCTTCACAATCATTGTATCCTCTATGTATAGACTTGCTAGAACGACTTTACTGTGTGGAAGGGTTTGAACAATACCTAATTCAAGGACAAAACAATGTTTCAAATAATTCTTCAATAGTAGGTACTCCTACCTCGGAAAATGGTCCGAATAGTATAATTCGGAATGATCCTATTACTCTATTATGGCAAACTTTTCGGTTAGGTTATCCTCTTTGCGCTCTTTACAATGCTTTGAAACCTCAAACAGAATTGAAAATAACAATAGAAACTAAGCCTAAAGATAGCGTGTATAAATTTTTGGCAGCTTGCATGAAGGAATTACAGTTTAAGTCTGAACAACTCTTTACAATTACACAATTGTATCAAGACGATACGAATGGCTTCGTCAATGTATGTCATTTATTTATTACTTTAATTTTTGAAGGAAAATATTTTTATATAACAAGGTTATAATTAAGAAATTAATTAATAGCTTTATTTACGTATATTTTTTTTAGGTAATTGGTACTGTCAAACTTGTCACAGACAAAATTGAAGAGAAAGGTCTTCTCAATTTGTCTCGTAGACAACTTTTACGAAATTCGGATCCCATGAAACCCACAGATAACCGTGCAAGGGTCGTACATGAATTATTAGAAACAGAAAGAAAATATGTACAAGATATGGAAGTTTTACAGGTAAGATAATTAAAAACTTCGATTCAATTTATATTGATTTATTATTTATTATTCCTCTTCTGTCTTTTTTTTTTGCTATTTTGCGATTTTAGAAATTTGCGCGTGAACTTCAAATACAAGAGATTGTAAGCGCAGATACTATTCATTTGCTCTTTGCAAACCTTAATCATCTTGTAGATTTTCAACGTCGTTTCCTTATCGGTGTAGAAGCTAATGCCAGTCAACCACCAGCAGATCAAAGATTTGGAAATCTTTTTATACAAATGGTTTGTTGAAACATTAATTGATAATTAAAATATTTAATTTCTAAATAAACCAAAATATATGTTATGATTATAATTACATAGGAGGATAATTTTGCTGTATACGAACCATTTTGTGCAAATTATCAATCTGCTTCAGAATTGGTTATCCAAGAAACGCCTAATTTGCAGGTAAAAAAAAAAAAAATTTGTCTCTTTTTTTAATTTTAATTATTTTTAATCAAATTATTCGATTTTTTTTTTTTAAAAAAAAAAAAAGCGTTTGGCTAAGATAGTAGAACCAACATACGAATTACCATCGTTATTAATTAAACCCATCCAGCGCATTTGTAAATATCCATTATTATTACAGGTAAACTATATTAAAGTTCATAAAATAATTTTATTATTAAAATTTTATTTATAAAATCAATTTTTTTAGGAATTATTAAAATTCTCTGAAAAAGATGAAACACCATTTTATGATGAAATTGAGCTAGGCCTTAAGGCTATTAAACGTGTAGCCGATCGTGTTAATGAAACACGACGAAAACAAGAAAACGAAGCTATCGTTAGAGATTTAGAACGTAGAGTTGAGGATTGGAAAGGGCATAAAATTGCTCAATTTGGTAGTTTATTACTTGAAGATGTGTTTATCATGTCAAAGGAAGATTCCGAACGTGAATATCACGTATATTTGTTTCAAAGAATCTTACTTTGTTGTAAAGAAAATAATGCTAGAAGGCTCCAAAGTAAATCTACTCCACTTATTAAGAGTAATTCAAGAAAACAAAAAAGAACTAGTTTACAGCTTAAAGGGAGAATTTTTATACACAATATAACAGCTCTTTTAGACAATAGTCAACCTCAACCTGGATGTAAGTCACATTATCTCTTTCGTTCCTTAAATATTATATATTAACTAAATTATTTCGTTCAAATAGCGTGGTCTTTGAAGGTATTTTGGAAAGGAGATATAGAAATGGAATCTTTCTCACTCAAATGTCGTAATGAAGAGCAACTTAAACAATGGCAATCCACGTTGCAAAAATTGCTTGAAGATTCAAAAAGCCAAAATAATAATAGCTCAAATTCAAAGGATGAGTCAACAACAACGACCAAACGAACTCAAGTTTCCAACACTCAATTAGCATCATTAGCGAACCTTGATCTTCCTTTGTATTCTCGTCGTGATGATGATGCTGCATCATTTATTGATGATGAAGAGGATGAAGAAAATTATGAAGAGGAAGAGGAAGACGATTGGGGGAATAATAATAATAAAATTAAAAGTCAATCGTTACCCTATGGACAATTGCCTACATCTTCTAATGGAAGAACGAGATCAAAAACAGATGATGGGACGGCACCTCCACCTTATAACTTGAACCCTGGTTCTCCTCCATTACCAGGCAACCCAAATAATCTACCTCAATATCGAACTCATACAAATTTGTCCATGTTGCATACATCACGTAATGGGTCTACGACCGCTCCACCTACAATGGCAACGTTTCCATCCAGTGTCATACATCATCAAGGAGAATCAAGTTATTTTCCAAATTCTCCTCATTCTCCTCATTCTCCTCCACCTTCTTATCCGGGTTCTCCAGCTCCATCTGCTCGTAGTAGTGCTAGTACAACTTCGCATTCTAATATTTGGCAAAGAAAAAGTGTCGAGCAACAGCAATCAACTAACGTTCTTGCAGACACAGTAGCCAAAGTTATGATGGGAAATGATGACGAATATCCTGTTCCACCGTTGCAACGTGCATCTGTTGGACCTACTCCAGTTTTGCAACAAACCTCAGCACCTAGTTCAAACCGTTTACGATCTGCAAGTAATTCAAATATACATGCGATTCAAGAAGATCAATGGGAAAATATGGAACCTTTTCCTGATCTTCCTAATGACAATATAGCAATGAGTAACGGGGTTCAATCGGAATCACATCTGCGACACAGCGGATCAAGTACTTCATCACAGACATCTAATACAAATGGTATTAATACTAATATTCCGATTTCGAATAGTGCCTTATCATCACCTACCAATGGAGTAGAAAATGGTAATCAATATTCGAAGTATAGCCACACAACAATGAAAATTAAAGTAAATTATGCTGAAGACATTTTTGTGATCGTTGTTCCTAAAGATATTGAATATAAAGAATTATGTGATCGTGTAGAACGTAAGATACGTTTGTGTACTACAAGGCGTGACGAAAGTATTCCCCTACGTATTAAGTATCAAGATGAAGATGGAGATCACATTACAATTAATTCAGATGAAGATGTTTTAATGGCATTTGAAGTAAGGCTAGCTGCTGGAGGAAATTTTGTTAACCTTTATGTTAGCTAAAAAAAAAAAAGAAGGATGATTGAAAAATGATAAATGAAAATAAAAACATGTTATCATATGATCGCTTATAAGAAGAAATCGAAGTCAATTGTCCATAGACTTTAATTTTGGGTAAGGTAACTCAACGGTATGCCATATCTAACATATGGATACGTATTTAGGAATAACAATCGTAAATCCTGAATTTATTGTTAATTTATTAGTTTTCTTTTTTTATTGTTCATTGGTAGTTTATTCCATTTCTTTATTACTTTATTTATCATATTATTCACAAAATATTTATACTACAAATTAGATAACGTTTAACTGGAAGGAAAAAAGTGAATCTCTCTTTTTTTCTTTCATTATTATATTTACCTTTAATTAATTCACTTACTTCACTTCACATATTATCTTTACTTTTCTTTTTTTTTTTAAAAAAAAAAAATCATTTCATCTTGTGAAATGATAAATTTTTATGGATGAATTCATTAATTAGGCATTATAATATAAATTCATTTCTTCTAAATAAGAAAAGAAATAAGAAAAAAAAAAAAAAAAAAAATAGGAAGTTGTCTGTGATTTTTTTTTTTTTTTTTTAAAAAAAAAAAACATATATATATACACATTACATAAATACATTTATTATTATTATACCAATTAAAATTAAAATTCTTAGTAAATTACAAAATTCTCAAAAAAAAACAAGTTTTATCTTTTCTTGTAAACAAACTGTGAAAACCATAAATAATACACAAATAGTCAACAAATAGCTTAATTTTATATAATTAAATTTGCGTACATATAATATTTTCAGTACATACTTTTTTTTTTTCTTTTTTTTTTTATTATTATTTTGTAAAATATATATTTATTTATTTATTATTTGTTTATAATTATCTTAAAATAAAAAAATGGTTCATGCTTTATTATAAAGTATATTTATTAATATACATTGAAATATGATAAAATTCAAATATAATAATTATTCAAACAAAAATAAATATATACTAATGTTCGCTTTTATCATTAACAACCCAATTTTAAAAATTTTAAAGCAACTAAAATTCATTAAAGTTTAGCCTTATTATGAACACTTGTGATTTCATCATATAATAAGGTAGTAATAAAATCAGAATAATCTTTTCCAGTAATTTGACTAGCTAAATATCTTTTAGCTAATGGGTATTTACTAGCACCAAATTGTTGTGGACCTAATTGTTTTTCTAATTTTGCAACTTCATCATCAAGTAATTTAAGTAAATATGCGCCTGTAACAGTTTTACCGTCAGAAGTGCGAGATCCATGATGAGCCCATTGCCATAATTGCGAACGGGAGATTTCTGCCGTGGCTGCATCTTCCATAAGATTATGAATTGGTACACATCCAAGTCCACGCAACCACGATTCAATATAAGTTAATCCAACTGATATATTACTACGGATACCATTTTCAGTAATAGCTCCTGGTACATTCGTATTCATTAAATCTAATGCACTTATATTCACATCTTCACGTCTTATATAAATTTGATTTGGAGTTTTTAAATTTTCATTAAAAACTTCCAAGGCAATCTTAACAAGATCCGGATGTGCAACCCAAGTACCATCATGTCCAGCTTTAACTTCACGTAATTTATCAGCTCGAACTTTATCCAATGCAGCTTGATTTGCCTTTGGATCATTCTTGATCGGAATTTGAGCCGCCATACCACCCATAGCATGCACACCACGTCGATGGCATGTTTTAATTAATAAGCGTACATAAGAATCCATAAATGGAACTGTCATGGTTACATCACCACGATCTGGAAGAACAAAGTTAGGATTATTACGGAATTTTTTAATTACAGAGAAGATATAATCCCATCGACCACAATTAAGACCAGATGAATGTTCACGAAGTTCGTAAATGATTTCATCCATCTCAAATGCGGCAAGGATGGTTTCTATCAAAACGGTAGCACGGATAGAACCACGAGGGATGCCAATAAGATCTTGAGCGACACAGAATACGTCATTCCAAAGCCTTAAAGCAATATAAAAAAAAAGAATTAAATATAAAAATTTTAGAAAAAAAAGTTAAGACGACCTTATTAATAACTACTCTACCTTGCCTCTAAATGAGATTCCATCTTTGGCAAATAGAAATAAGGCCCAATACCAACTTCAATAGATTTTTTGGCGTTGTGGAAGAAATACAAAGCAAAATCAAAGATCGATGCGGAAACAGGTTCTCCATCAACTAAAACGTGCTTTTCTTCCAAGTGCCATCCACGGGGGCTGTCAGATTTTTTTATAATTCAATATTATTTTATTCTGCTCAAAATAAAAAAAAAGAAATATAAAGTAAATTTACCGGACTATCAATGTGGCAATTTTATTATCTTTGCGTAATGCATATTTTTTATTATTTCCAGGATTAGTATAAGTAATGGTTCCTCGGATGGCATCGCGCAAGTTTACTTGCCCATCAAGGTTGTTGTCCCATGTCGGGGCATTGGAATCTATACAATGAATGAAAAGGTTTAAAATATCAAATTAGTAGATACTTCTAATATATTATTGGTTAAAATTTTTCATCTTTTATCAATGCTTGATACATTGAAAAATATCATAAAGAGGCGAATAATTACCTTCAAAGTCAGCCATATAAGTATAAGCACCACAATTCAAAGCATTAATAACCATTTTTCTGTCAACTGGACCAGTAATCTCAACGCGTCTATCAATCAAACCGGGAGCAGGATAAGCTCCACGCCAGTTATTATCTTCTCTAATATAAGCCGTTTGTGGTAAAAAATCAGGAAGAATGCCACGGTCTAATTCTTGTTGGCGAAGAATACGACGCTGAAGTAATGACTTTCTAGTAGGGTTAAAAGCTCTCTGAAGCTTTGCAAGGAACTCCAAAGCTTCTGCAGTAAGTATTTGAGCTTGGGGTTCGCTCACTGGGGCGAGAACAGTAACACCAGGAACAGAACTGTAAGACATGGTTAAACTGAAAGTACAAGACGAAAAAAATTGGGTCAAGGGTAAAAAAAAAGAAAAAAGAAAAAAAAGATTTTATATCTAATGCAGTCGGGAACTTTCGGACAATGTTTGTTACTATTTAGTATAGTTTTTTTCGTGAAAATTGTGTGACAAGATGAGACTACTCTAATTAAAGTTGTATGATAATCGATGTGAGAAATCCTCACTCTTATGACGCGTGCATTGTTCAATATTAAGTTTAAGCAGTAATATATATTATTACAAATGATCATCTTTATCTGATTTTTTTTTTTTTTTTTTAGATTATTAATATCAAATATTATTAATACAATTATTTAATTACAGTATGAAATATTTAATAAATATACTTAATTAATTTTTAATATATCAATTTAATATATGGTTGATTTTAGGAAAATCAGGTTCCGGGAATTTTTTAACAAAATTGAGATTTTTATTATTTTTATTGCATTTTAGTTTTTGATGTTATTAGGTTAAAATGTATTAAGCTCTTAATTTAAGTAAAAAATTTCTCGGAACCTGATTTTCCTAGAAACCCTTCCAATATCATTAGATTAATTAAATTTTTAATGAAAAAATTTTTTATATTAATAATTAAGTTTAACTGTTTTATGACTAAATAATATAATTATATTATTTAGTCATAAACGGCTTAGAGGTTATTTAGTAATAAAATAACCTAGATATGATTAAATAATAAATAATCTAAATAAATTAGATATAACTAAATAATTTAAATATAACTTAATAATCTAAAATTACTAATCTAAATGTGTCTAAATAATCTAATTAAATAACTTAAGTGTGATAATTTTTTATATATTCTTATTTTTTCTTCTATATTCCTTACCTTTAAAATCACTTTTCTTTATCTTTTCCATTTATTATTTGTGATCACATGATTAAATAACCTAAATACAATTATGATCAAATAATCTGAATGCGTTTTTAACATTATTCGATCTGTCAAATAAGTTAACTATAATTTGAAATCAGAAAGACAATAACTATGACTTAAATCCAATCAACTTGACATGATGTTAATTAGAAAATTCATTTGGTTAACAAAAATAAAATTATAAGTTTTATGTTTGTAATATGTTATTGTCATTTATTATTATTATTAAATGTATATTGAATACAGTTTCAGAATCTGTTCTTTTTCAAGGCATTTTTATATCCTTTATATAAGAAAATTATAATTAAAGAAAATCTATAACAATAATTATAATTATGATACTATTAACAATAATAATAATGTTAACAGATATACTAATAATGATAAATATGAAATAAATAATAATAAGGATAAAAATAATAGAAATAATATAAATAATAAATATATTAGAAATAATAATAATAATAATAATAATAATATTAACTGTATTATAATTAACAGATTTGTCATATTTGATAGGTTCATTAGTTTTTGTCAGTTTTAGTGCTTATTATTATTATGTACTATATATTAATAAATATTTCTATTATAATTTATACTAATAGATATCTATTATTATTTAATTATTAAATAGATGTTTATTTGTTAGTAGTAGTCTATAGGCATTAGAACTTTAGGTTAATGAACATCTATTATACTTTTTAATTTTTAAGCTATTTGGGTATTAAGTTTGTGGTGAAAATATTAATCTTTATGCACATTTAGATATTTAATTTTCTTTCAAAGATACGAACTCTCTGTATTATTTATTTAAATACTAAATTTTATACTAAAGTGCTTACCTTTTTATGTCTATTTAGTTATTAAATTCTATACTGAAGTACTTACTCTTTTACATTTATTTACTTGCTTTTTAAAATACTAAGATAGTATAAAAAGACATCAAGTGACATAATAAATCTACAAATAATTTCAATTAGCACTATATCATAATTTTAATTAATCTTTAGAATATGTGATTTGGCATTATAATAGAGAACTAGTATAAAACTAAAAATATTCTAATAGTTTGCTAGTTTCAGGTTAGCTTAGATATTGAAATATTATACTCAAAATTCTAACTGAAATAATAGAATAGTACTAGTTGAAATTAAATGAAAATTTACTATACTTTGAGTTCTAAGTATATTTTTAGAATCTTCTTAGCACTTTTGAGCTTCAATCTAATAATTAGTTAATCAAAAAATTAGAAGAACAATATATATTATTATAATTAACCCATTTGATTATAAAAAAATATATCATTTTATAACTCAACTATTGTTTATTTATTACTGATATAATATCTAAGCATTTTTATATTTGAATCATATTCAGTTACATATTATTAAGATATAAACTTCTTCTAATTTTTATATAATAATTCTGAAGAAAGCTACATACTATATTCATATTCATATTAATGATAAAGTATAATATTACTAAACTTAGAAAGAATATATTTATTTGTATCTCTGAAACAGTTTTAAAAAGATCAGCTAACTTCATAGTTCTTTTTGATATATCTCTATCCTATGTAAAATTTATATTATACTTGAATATATATTTAAAAAAGTGTAATCTTCTTTCAATTTTTTATATAATAATTATAAAAAGGTTATACTTTTAGATATATATCTATTTACCTTTCATTTACAATTTATTGATTAAGTTTGCTATTATTTCTTTTTTATATCTATTAAAAAAAATATTTTTAAAATTATCTTATATTTAAATGTACTATACTTAGTATTCCGCATAGATTCAAATCAGATCTGTCAGATTCAGATCTAATTTATATTCAGATTTGGATCAGATCTGTCAGATTAGGATCTAATTCAGATTTAGATTTGGATCAGATCTAATCCATCAGATTCAGATTTAGATTCAGATTTGATCTGTCAGATTCAAATTCAAATTCAAATCTGATCCGTCAGATTCAGATTCAGATTCAGATCTAATCTGTCAGATTCAGATTCAGATTTAGATCTGATTTGTCAGATTCAGATTAAATTCAAATCTAACCTATCAGATCTAAATTTAACTTTTTTAAAGCTGAAAAGTTTCTTTTCAATGAAAAGGGATTTTCAGATTTCTTTAGAGTCAAAAATTTGTTTTCTTTCATTGAAAAAAAACAAATTTTCAGAACTCTTTTAGAACTGAAAAGTTCCTTTTATTGAAAAAAAATGACTTTTCAGAACTCTTTTAGAGCTGAAAAGATTTCTTTCAATGAAAAAGAATGAATTTTCAGAACTCTTTTAGAACTGATAAGGTTTTTTTTAATAAAAAGAAATGAATTTTTAGAACTCTTTTAAAACTAAAAAAATTCCTTTTAATGAAAAAAAAATGACTTTTCAGAACTTTTTTAGAGCTGAAAAGGTTTCTTTCAATGTAAAGGAACAACTTTTCAGAACTTTTTTAGAGCTAAAAAGGTTCCTTTCAATGAAAAGAAATGACTTTTCAGAACTCTTTTAGAGTCGAAAAGATTCCTTTCAATGAAAAGAAATAACTTTTTAGAACTCTTTTAAAGTTGAAAAGATTCCTTTCAATGAAAAGGAATAACTTTTCAGAACTCTTTTAGAGCTGAAAAGGTTTTTTTTAATGAAAAAGAATGACTTTTCAGAATTCTTTTAGAGCTGAAAGGTTTCTTTCAATGAAAAGGAAAGAATGATTTTTTAGAACTCATTTAGAGCTGAAAAGGTTTCCTTCAATGAAAAGAAATGACTTTTCAGAATTCTTTTAGAGCTGAAAAGGTTTCTTTTATTAAAAAGAAACATTTTCAGATTTCTTTTAGAACTGAAAATTCATTTTTTTAATAATACTTTTAAATTTAAATCAGATTAGATTTGGATTTAAACTGATTTGTCAGATGGATTTGAGATTTGATCTGTTAGATTCAGATCAGATCTGGATTTCAACAGATCTGTCAGATTCAGATCAGATTTAGATTTTGAAAATAAAAATCAGATTGAATCAGATTTGGATAAAATCTGACTATATAATGATATAAAAAAAAGATAAAATCATTATATCTTATTATGAAAAAGAGATCACATTTATGCGAAAACTTTATTTAATATAATTTATGCTAATAAAATAGTAAAATATTTATAAAATAATATTTATTATTCTACCTTTCTTAATGTGTTAAATAAGTAAGAGAAATTTATCAACTTAAAACTTTCATCATTGTTTAAAGAAATTTCTAAGATTAATATAAGATATAGAGAAAATATATATAATTTAGTTACTAAAAAGTAAATAATATCCTTAGAACAATATTTAATATCATATTATTTGGATGAGTATAAGCTACTAGCAGATTTTTGAGCATATGATACAAAGTTGTTAGTCTAAAAATCATATGTTATCAAGTATTATTGAAGTTATAAGATGATAAAAGATAATTTGATTGAAGTGATATAGATAATATTATTGAATTATATTGCTAAGTACTTTTAATAAAGTGTAATATTTTACCTAAGAGAACACATATAATATTTATATTAGCATATTTTTCATGTAATAATATTAGTTAACTTCAATTTTTTTTTTCAAAAAGAAACTTTGATCTCACATCCTAAATTTAAATATACTGTTATATCAAAAAATAATATGCAAAAAGATCTAAAAATTAAAAAAAGGATGATTAATTTTCTGTAATAGTAAAAGGATTTGCATTTGTATCACTAAATAGATAAATGATTTACATTTCTTATTTTTCAAATTTAGTAATCTAATTATCATTTTATCATTTAAATTTATTAATGACATTTTTGTCATTTCTGTCATTTTATCCATTTATATTATTTATTTATATTATTTATTTTATTTATTTTCTTTATTTTATTTAATTTATTATTATTATAATATATTTTTATATAGTTTTATTGGAGATATAAAGAGAGTAGAATTTGTTTTATAGTAAATTTTTAAGAAATAAATTATTTAATACAAACACGCTGACAGATGTAATACTAGTCTTTTATTTATTAAATAATTAATTGTATGTATTACACCCCATTTGTTTTATTTATCTTTATTTCTTTTATTTTGCATCTTTTTTTTACTCTTTTATATGAAGGAAACCTTCTGTTAAACTGTAATATCACAGGTGATTTATCTGCAATCTAAAAGAACTGGCATAATAATACCTAAAAATAATAACAGTTTTTATTTATACTTAAACCTTATTAATATAATGACTGAACTATGTGAAAAAGTTTTTTAATAATAGACTTAAACCTAATAAATCTGTCTTTTGATCCTTTTTTCTCATTTCATTCAAAAAAAGCTTAGATATATATTACTTATTCTTATATGCTTAAATTTTTTTTAAATTATGGTAAAGAAAGGGATATTATATTATAGATATAATGGTAAAAAAGAAAAGTTAATTTATATTAGATAGTTATTAGCTGAAAAGGTCTTAATCATGTTAATATTATACAGTAATTGATTGTTAAAATAAATTTTTAATTTGCGTTCTTATTTATATATTTTTTATGAATAGGTTCTAAAGAGACTGAAAAATATCATTCAATTTTTTCATATATTCTATATTCTTCTTCTTACTATGAGCCATAAAATTATGATTAATAGAAAATTACAGATCTCATTAAAAATCTTTAGATATTTTTTAGCTTAATATAAAACTTAAAATTTTAAAATTTTATTAAAAAAAATTATTAATACAGTATATTTATTAAAATATAATATGTTATACTAGTTTACAATAAATATTCAGAATTTTTTTATTTATAAATTTACATGTAAAATTCATAATTTTATGGTATTTATAAAAAATTTTTTATACTTATTAATTGACAAATAAATTTTATTATATTAAAATATAAAATATAAAATAATTATAATAAAAATATTATAATGAAAAAAATTAATGTTTAGTATGATCACCTTTGGCCTTAATTACTACTTTAACTTGATTAGACATACTTAAAATTAGGTGATAATATGTTTCAATTATGATTTTTCATCACATCTTATACTATTTCAATTAATTCCTATTTAGATTTAGGTATAGACTTTCTTTTTTGAACCTGACTATCTAAATAGTTTTACAAATTCTTTATTGGATTAAGATTAGAGCTTTGCATTACTTAATCTAAAATTAAAATGCTATGTATTTTCATCTACCAAATACTATAAGTTAAAGTATAATATGATATTCTATTTTACTAAAAAATAGAGTTAGAATAATTATTAACCTATAGGATAAAATAATTTGCCAAAATATTAATGTATTGTTAACATGCAATCCTTGCGAATTATAACAGTTAAACGGGATGTTTGAACGGTTTGTTCTTTTTAATTAAGCAATAATCTTTCAACAGTTTAAAAGTTTTAACGTAGATGATTTATCAAAGTATTTATATTATCACAACGAGTTATAATTCAATAGATTGCCAGTAGTATGTATTTGTAAATATTGTGTTAATTTACAAGTAAAATAATAATAAAGAAAAGAAAAGAAGAGTAATACTAAAACTAAAATGTAATGCGATAGGCCTAGTTGCC
>CAJVPP010000923.1:0-24554 GCA_910592005.1 Funneliformis mosseae | reverse complement strand
TTTGATGTAATTAGATTAAAATGTATTAAGCTCTTAATTTTAGTCAAAAATTTCTCGGAACCTGATTTTCCTAGAAAATTTCAGCCTTCGCATATCATTTCCTTTTTAATTAAGCAATAGTGATCCATTTCTATATAAGGTTAATGTCGAATATCTTATTTTAAACTTTTGTCCATGATGTTCCATGTTAAATCAAATATTTCAAACTATCCGAATTCTAGTAGTATTATAATAATTCTCTCAAAATAATAAATACCAGTTTTATATTTTGACATTGCCAAAGTGTAGAGCGCCGACGTTATTAAAAAATTTATCGTCAATCAATATTACTTACGAAAGAACTGAATACAACTATAGCTTAATTTAAGAGAGTTACATTTTAAAAAATAAATTTATTTTTTCGACTTTTTTCAGAACAAAAAAATGGTTACATATCTAAACATAATTTTACCAAATCTTAAATAGCAAAATTAATAAACTATGTAACTTTCTTAAAAAAGGATTGCCGTATTTAATCGATTTAGAGAAAAGTATTAATCCGTTTAATTCTTATTAGAAATTCAATTAATTCTTGAAGGTTCAGCGGCCAATAAATTTTAGAGGCATCTGATCATCAATTATAAAAAAGAAAATAACATTATTTCCTCAAATTAAAAGACTGCAAATTATTAAAAATTATCACAAAATGTCCATGTGCAACGGAATATTTTCACGCTTTGGTTTTCTCCAATTTCGGTTGTAGTATCATACATAATATTAATTAATCATCAGCTTCTAAATATTTAATACAAGGAAATAAATATCGCAGCAATCGAATATTTTTTAGGTTTTTTATTTCCGCCTTTGTTAACTTCGGGTTGCAGCGGTAGATGGTTTGAATTTTCCTGTATATGATAGGTAGGTTTTTTTCTTATATTTCCTTTTTTACATCATGATTATTAATTATTCTAATTTTTATGATCTTTTTCGGAGAGACATTTGATAAGACTTTAATATTTCTTACTTCATTAATAATATGATTATTTATCTTGTTTTTTTTCTTTTGTCAATTTTTAGGCTTTATTTATCGGCAATATCTTTCGCATAGGTAAAGTTTCTTTTCTTTTCTTTTTCGATTACCCTGTTTTAGAAGATTTAAATCTCTTAAATTTGCATGGTAAATTTTTATTTTTCGGATTTTGCGTCCTTCCAAAAGCTTTGAACAACGATGGATTAAAAAAAAAAAAACTTATATAGTTTATTTAATTAATTCGGTATCTGTTCAAGCTATCACTATTACTTATCTTTAACAAAGTAATGTTTAATTATCGAATGTATTCAAAGAAGAATTCCAAATAAAATTTCTTAGAAAATGATTATTGCAATAAGTGTAAATATTATCCGACTAGTGCTCCGTAAGGGTCGGCGGGTCGGGTTTAAGGAATACTCAAACTCGAACCCGTTAATAGTTACAGAACCCGAATTCGACTCGACCCGATTATTCTTTAACCTGGACTCGACTCGAAATCTCAAGGGTTGCTTAATGGACTGTGGTTTAATATATAGAAAAAAAAATTTAAATACTTACCTGCGCCTCGACACTGCATAAAAATCGAGAAAATAACGCAGAAGGCAGTTTTATTTTTAAAATTCTTACCACAAGTATTTTATTACATTTTTAAATTTAATTGTTTTTAATATTTTTTTTTTATAAACAACAAAAATTCTTGAAAATAAAGATTTATTTTTTTTTTTTAAGATAATTCAAAGTAATTTACATATTTTATTTTTTAAATATCTCAAAAAATTTCTTTTATATACAGTTTAATTAATAAAACATTGGAGTAGGAGTAACAAAATAAAAAATAAAACAACGAAAGCATTTATTCTAACAGAACCGTCCGATTTCGAAGGGGAATTTAAAGAAAAAGAAAGGGGCGCAAGATTTTATAAAAATCATCGATCGCTGCTCCTTAGTCCCCCGCAGAGTGTCGTTTCAAAAAAAAGCTGTAAATTGAATTTGTTGGTTAAATTCCAATTCCAAAAAAGTAGTAACAATAAAACTTCTACATATTAGGTTAAGCAAAACGGTGAGAAGCTTTACAGAATAGTTTTTTCATTTATAAATATTAATGCTGTATATAAAATTTATTATTTTTTTTTTATGTGTGTCAATCCTAATTTTTTTTTTTTACATCCTTTTCCACCGAATTTTCTTTTGGTCGATATCAGATCGGTTCCGCCAGAATAAACTTGTTCTACTAAAACTCTTGTTGCTTTATAAAAAAAAGTATTAGTTAATGTTTAATAAATGATAATTTTTTTTTTACCTGTGGGTTTTTTTGAATTAGGATTCGTGTCATAAAAATGATAGAGAAAAAATTCGAGTCGAGTCAAACAACCCGGGTCGACTCGATCGTTTCGGAGCACTAATCCGAACCATTTAATTTGTTAAATTCAGATACTAACAGAACTTGATTTCATTGTTGTGAATATTAACATCCATTTTTTTTTAAAGAAAATGTTATTTGGTTTCAAATAAAAGAACTAGGATGTAAATCCAACGAACAGCATCGATTTATAATAATATAACTAGATTCATGGTCATGGCGGCCTTAATATTTGAAAGTAACGCATGTATTTTATTTCATTTCTTTTTTATTTTAGTTCGATCGGTTCCTTCTCTTAGGCTAAGAACCTTCGAACGGAGTTGAAGGTAACACTCAATATCAACTCAAAATTTTATTTTATAAACTTTATTAAATAAATTTATGCTAAAATTATTTTCCTTTTTAACTATACCCTGCCTACCCTTCCAGTTGATTACTTATTTTATTTTTAGATCTATTGCTAAAAATTAGAATTTTTTAAAACATAGGTTAATATTTTTTAATTATCATGTGAAGAAACCAAGTTAATATTTTATAATAAATTTGATTACGAGATATTACGAGGTACCATATAATATAAGTTTGTGGTTGGATCTGTCGTACCCCAAATGCGTTGATGTCCGAAACGCGCATTTGGGATATCCCAAATGCGCATTTCGGACATTAACGCATTTGGGGTACAACAGATCCATAATGAAAAAACTTTTTTCTTTATAATGCTCTGCCGTTTCAGGGCGCAGAAATCGAACGATTCTTTTTTTTTCCAAAAAGATTCTGTGCCCTTGCTTTCATTTAGGGGTCCCTCTTCATATCCTATTGCTTTGCAAGTTGAGTCAATTTTTTTGTTAATTTCTTCAGGACACAGCGTTCGAAATTTCCTTTATGAGAGTTTTCTTAGTTTTATTTTATTTTTTACGATTCGAAGCAGATCGGGTGTTGGGATTAATTGATAGTCTTTCGAAACCACTAATAATGACAAACGAATAGTTCTCAGGTAGCGATGTTACGACTGTGATTGTATCGAAACCAATCTATAAACAAAATCTTTCAAAGGCCTTCCGAAAAAGGTTGAAATTGTAGAATTTACTAGAATTAAAAGTCTATTCCATAGGAAAAATTCTATTCTATTACCATACCGTTTAATGACAAATAATAATGAAATAAATGGAATATAATAAATAATGAAAATTTGTTTAAATTACCTAATATTTGCAAATATTCCTGTCACCGTTTGCATTATTGTAAAAAGTCCCAAAAAGATCAAGTTTAAAAAACTAAATCCTCAAAACCATTAGCATGATATCATTAGATTCTTTGTTGTTTTTATTGTTTCCATTCCAGCCATTTCTATTCCGTACTACTGAGCGATTTGATTATGCATGTAATTAATCTTCAATGTTTGGTGTTCATGGCAGATACTGACTTTGATTCCATTTAGTTCAAAGTGTTTATCAAAATACCTTGTCACTTTAAAATCCAGCAAAAATTTCTTCATTTTGTAAGTGGATAAATCAATATGACGATTGATTGAGGAGAGGGGTACTATGTTATTTTTGTTTATGCGACAAAACATAGCGTCCATACATACGGAAATGCTGAGTAAACTAATCCTCGAAGAGCACGTTCTTATCATTTGCTTTGTTAATATTGATATGAAAATTGCTAACAGTTTCTTCTAGGATACTCTTATGATTCTGACTGTAAATTGTAGAACTTTATAAAATCAGACGTTCTAGCTTTGTTGCGATACTTAAGAACGAATTTTGTCGTTATAATCAAATGTATAACGTAGCGGTCAAAGGATTCTCGTTCTGTCCCGAATTATAATTACTGGTTATGATAAAACAGGTTTGTTTAAGCCATAATCTGATGTCTTGATACAGCCTTACATATAGGTTATCAAAAGCTTCCCATTAGTCTTTTTGCATTATTTTCACTGATTGGTGAATCAATAGTTTGGTTGTCCGTAAATTTACTTGATGACTTAGTCGTTCCTTGAGAAAAATAAAGTTTTAATAGCGCAATATCGTTATTTTGACATATATAGATCGAAACCCTTATGTGCGTAATGGAAAAGAGACATTGGAGATGGAAATTGCCATTTTTTTCAAATAAAAAATTATATAACAGAAGGATTGGAATCGAAATATTATTATTTTTAAAATTTATCTCTAAAAAGATTCAGTGGGTGATTTCTTAAAATTTTATTTGAAGTTGACAATAAGGTTTGCCAATTCTAGAGAAATTATCTATGGATCTCAATAAAGGAACAAAATCAACCATGACAGAAAAGAAGAATTAATTCTAAACGATGAAAATTCAACACGTGTCACCTTTACATAATTTTTTTATTGTGCAAAATAATTCAGATGATTAATAAAATTCATAAGGAATAATCAACGAGATTTAACAGTATATTGAAATAATATCTTATGAGTTTATTAAACTCAACAATGATACTTAATTTTAATTTTGTGCTTTATACCTTATCTGATGATACTTAATTTTAATTTTGTGCTTTACCCTTATCTGTCTTGTAACCAATTTTTTTTATCATCGAAATTGTATAAATGATAATATCAAGATGAATTATAAAAATAACATACCTGAAAATTATACTTATTGGGATCATAAAAAAACAGGCCGGAAAATATTTTTCATTGTTATGAATATGGAGTTTTTGAACAAATAATTTAAAAGTAATCATTTTGAAAAACAAAAATCACACTAATTGTAAAAATTCGGACTTAAAAGAAATTGCCATAAATAAATATTTCTTTTTACTGTTATAATCCCGGGTATAAAATTTAAATAATTAGTCACTTTTACTCAAGGATCAATGCAAAACGTATGTAAATTCAAAGACTAGCTGAAAATTATTTAAAGATCCAATTCTGAAAGAATATGATAGCAGAGTAAAAGATGGAATCGAAGGTTGAGATAATAGAAATTAATGAAGTTTATAAAATAAAAGGAAAACAATTGACACGTTGAATCACAAACTGATTGGTCTTGCGGTAAAACCATCATCAAGGAATTGCGAGAAATTACATGCATGATGAATATATTTTGAACCGTAATATGAAGTACATAGAATGAAAATTTATATGCACAGAAGCGGTAAATTGTGTTTTCTAAAGCCAAGTCGTGTATACAGTTTTAATATAATTATTTTCTTATCAAATAACTTAAAGGTATTCAACAATCTGGATAGTAAAGTACTTTATAATAAAGTTGCTTGCAAATAACAAATTCGTGGTCGATAGTTCAACAATCTCTTTTATTTTTTTTTTTTGTTAGATGAGAATTATTCTAATTTTGGGAAGGATCGACAAAATACAGTCAATTGATCAACCAATCAAAATTCTTCTAATTGTTTATAAAATAAGCACATCTCGAGCGAGTTTACATATTTTTTTTCTCACTTTCACTTCTGAGGTAATATAAATACCGTGTTAACCATCCATTCTTTTGAATAATACATAAATACTTAAAGTGTATGTTTCTCAAAATAAGTTAAAAATTCATAATAAATACGAGATATTTTTTTTTGTTTACTAACGTGTTAACTTTGACTAGACAACGCTCTTCGTCGCGGATTAAACAATGGAATCTTGTAGTGAATTTTGAAGATATTCTAATAGAAAAATTGTTTAATACATTATACAAACATTTACATGGATTGGTTTTCTTTTTTTAGCGGGTTATTTTTATTTTTATTTTTATTTTATTTTATTAACAACGTTTAAATTTGACTGACTAGACTACAAACTTGGTCGCGGACTAAACAACGAAATTATGTGGTGATGTTGAAAATTTTATAATAGATAGTACTGTACATTATACATGGATTGGGTTGCCTTTTTATTAGTATATTTTGACTTTTTTTTATATGAATACTTTACTAACTCGTTTAACTTTGACTGGACAACACTCTGGGTCGCGGGATAATCAATGTAATTATGGAGTGATTTTAAGATTTTATAATAGAAAATATAGTAAATTATATATATACAGTATACAAATGGATTGGGTTTGCATTTTATTTATTTTATTTTTTGATTTTTTTATGTTAAATTTACTTAAGGTTTAATTTGACTGATAACGCTATAGGTCACGGAATAAACATGGAATTGATATTTTACATGGAATGGGTTTGCTTATTATAGCGTTTTTTTTATTTTTTTTTATGTTGATTTCAATAACGTATTTAACTTGACTGGACAACACTCCTGGTCGCGGAATGAACATTGGAATTTAGAGAGTTTTTTGAAGATTTTTTAAAAATAGACGTATATAAGAATTTATATGAATGGGTTTGATTTTTTTTTAGTGATTTTTTTTTATTATGAATACTTCACTAACGCGTTTAACTTTACTGGACAATACTCCTGGCGCGGAATGAACATTGAAATTTTAGAGAGTTTTTTGAAGATTTTTAAAATTATATAAGAATTTATATGGATGGGATTGATTTTTTAGTGTTTTTTTTTATTATGAATACTTCACTAACGCGTGGACAACACTCCTGGGCGCGGAATGAACATTGGAATTTTGGAGTGTTTTTTGAAGATTTTTAAAATTATATAAGAATTTACATGGATGGGATTGATTTTTTAGTGTTTTTTTTATTATGAATACTTCACTATCGCGTGGACAACACTCCTGGGCGCGGAATGAACATTGGAATTTTAGACAGTTTTTTGAAGATTTTTTAAAATAGACATATATAAGAATTATATGGATGGGTTTGATTTTTTTTAGTGATTTTTTTTTATTATGAATACTTCACTAACGCGTTTAACTTTACTGGACAACCCTCCTGGACGCGGAATGAACATTGGAATTTTGGTGTTTTTTGAAGATTTTTAAAATTATATAAGAATTTACATGGATAGGATTGATTTTTTAGTGTTTTTTTTATTATGAATACTTCACTAACGCGTGGACAACACTCCTGGGCGCGGAATGAACATTGGAATTTTTGAGAGTTTTTTACATATAAGAATTATATGGACGGGTTTGATTTTTTTTTAGTATTTTTTTTTTATTATGAATACTTTACTAACGCGTTTAACTTTACTGGACAATACTCCTGGCGCGGAATGAACATTGGAATTTTGGAAGATTTTTAAAATAGACATATATAAGAATTATATGGATGGTTTTGATTTTTTTTTAGTGTTTTTTTTATTATGAATACTTTACTAACGCGTTTAACTTTACTGGACAATAATCATGGCGCGGAATAAACATTGGAATTTTGGAGTGATTTTTAAAATAGACATATAAGAATTTATATGGATGGTTTTATTTTTTTTGTTTTTTCTCCTGGGCTCGGAATGAACATTGGAATTTTGGAGTGTTTTTTGAAGATTTTAAAATTATATAAGAATTTATATGGATGGGATTGATTTTTTAGTGTTTTTTTTTATTATGAATACTTCACTAACGCGTTTAATTCTAATGGACAACACTCCTGGTCGCGGAAGAGTGTTTTCTGAAGATTTTTAAAATAGACATATAAGAATTTATAGATTTTTTTTAGTGTTTTTTTATTATGAATACTTTACTAACGAATTAACTCAACTGGACAACATTCTTAGTCGCGGAATGAACATTGGTTTTTGGTGTGTTTTGAAGATATTAAAAATAGACATAAGAATTTATATGGATTGGCTTTTTTTAGTGGTTTTTTTTGATTTTTTTATTATGAAAATTTTACTAACACGTCTAACTTTGACTGGACTGGACAACACTCTTGATCGCGGAATAAAACAATGGAGTTATGGAGTGATCTTTGAAGATATTCTATTATAAGAATTTGCATGGATTTGGTTTGCTATTATGTTAATTTTACTAACGCGTGTCAATTATTAATGGAATTATGATATGAAATAACTTTGGAGATTATAATTTACTGAATAACATTTTAATCTCGTCTCGTATTCAATGAAATTATAGAATGATATATAATATTTCTTTAGACCTGTTTGCTTTATTATTTTTATTTTTTCTTTTCATTTTTTTTAACTTTGACCGACAACACACTTGATTGCGGAATAATTAATAATACTAGAATGAAAGTTCTAAACTTCAATTATCTAATATAATAGTTTTCTTTTTGCTTTTATAGGGTCCTGATCAATATTGCTGCACCTCAACGTGGTGATCAGGTGGCAACGGGTCTTTAACAGACTTGGCTAAGACAGCAATGAAGATTCTAAATTACAATTTGTATCACTAAAAGGCATATTTCATTGTATTTAGATATGTTGTAACAATTATTTTTGAAAAAAGAATTTAATAAAATAAAACAAAAAGAAGTTGTGTGTAAAATAAAAACTACAGAGATTAAAGAAATTAATAAGTTTTATAACCACATAATTCGCCTTGTCTTGTGAAAGGTCATCATTATTGGTGATGGTGGATGTGTTCATGTTCGTAGACGGAATGAGATTCTCTTTTAGGACTAAAGAGTGGTGCTGATTCCTGGATGTTAAACCCATCTGGATGAAGCTATCCTGCCTCCCTTAATGTTACATCTCTATAGGATCAGTTACCACTCGATGGTATTACAATTTTATATTCTCAGCTTGTAATTCCGTATAAAGGTTCAATAATGCCCTCAAGATTAATGATGTATTTTTGGAATAGTACTTCTTGCGTACACTCAATGACCTTAGTTGGTTTGATATGTATTTACAAGAAGGGTTGGTATGATGTTTTGATTTCTATAATCATCTAAATTATAAATTAAATAGGATTAGGATCATTATTCTATATTATATTATTATTCGAAGAAATTTTTAATTTTCCGCCAAGTTTTTTCCTAATCCGTCCAAGCAGATCTAACCTAAAAAGTATATGCATATAATATTACCAATTGCCGGTGTTAACCTGGAATTGAACCGAAACCAGATTAACCAACAAGAATTTAAATCTAGTCCTAAGAAATATTTATGCAATAATTTTATTAACACGATTCTTTTGTGTAGTTGATTATTACATCAAGTCGATATGGAAACAAGACAAAAGGTTAATGGGTAAGGATAGAAACTTATTAACTCGTTAATCATATTTTTTTCATCAAGTCGGACTTTGAGGTTTTTATATTATAAGATAATAATAATATAGCGAAAGTAACTAATATAAAATAATAATTAATTACACTTAAATAACAAATAATAATAAATAACAATTATAAACAATCTAAAAACTATGTATAATATTTTAGAAATACATATTTAAGACATATATATTTGATATAATCATTTTTGTTATTTTTGACATTTGTTATTTTTCCACAGTTACTGCGCCGTTCGTAAATTCTAAATTTTTATAAAACTAGTGTTGTTCGCAAATCGTATTGCGACTCAGATGACCTCGATTGTCATGAAAGTAATACATGAATAACTTGTAGTCATATGGATCGAATAATTCAATTTTCATAACTTATATTATATAGTTTATTTTCATTACTTGTTTAGTTTTCCTTACATGTATTATTTACAGATGAATTTGCTCTTTTTTTTCTCTTCAATTCTTTTTCACAAGGACAAAAAAAAAGGAATTCTCAACTACTCTCGTAAAACTACCGAGGAGGACAGAAATATTGCACGGTCAAGTATTAGATAATTTTGTAAAGTTTCATAAGTAACTGAGCTATATTGTTAATAACACATTAGCTATATATAGCTTAATGAAACATTATATTCATTGTTTGATTCAAAGTAATGCAAGGTGTAAAATCTAATTTAAAAAACTCACTACTTTCAATTCTTCGCACGTATAGGTTCTCGCCAAAGGAATAACTTGTTAGCTTTTCGTTTTAATAACTGCAAGTAAACACATAATGACATCTACATATTTATGATTTCTGAGTTGCTGAACTCAATTTTTACAGTAATTATGGCCGCTTTTGGCCTGTTAACGAAAATATAATGCGCGAAACTAAAAAAAAAAGAGATTTTTTTCAAGTTTGACTTTATGAATTTCAACATATTAAATAATCAATTAATAATAATATTACATTTATGCAATAATGACCGAAACGTTACTAAAAAACTTGGCATAGTTAAAAATAAAAATTTACTCAATATCTTATTCCTAGACCGTACAAAACTTTTGTCCTCCTTAGGTACTACGTTAATACCCACCTTTGCATTAATTAGTGTTATAGAGTCATATTAACGCTGTTCCTATTAGTGAAATTGTTGAGAACCATGCTTTTTCCGATCATCTTGAATTATTAATAAACGAGATATAAATGAACAAATGACCAAGAAGGTAAAACTTAAAGATGAGCACCTCAATGAAAAAAAATGGCGCATTTGAGCTGCAACTTATGGCGCAATTATATTTCCTTATGGCGCAATTAAGTTGCAACTTAATTGAAATTTAAAAATAATTATGGGATCACCTTTAGGTAAAACTAAATCGATTTCAAATAAAAATAAAATAAAAAAAAGAAAAATTTAATTTAATTGTAATTATTTTGAATCATGTAGAAACTAGAAATGCGCCAAAGATTGTGGTCGTAAAAATAACCACGAACATGGACATGAAAAAGGAAATTACAAAAGAAAAAATGGTCGGTATTTTTTTATATATTTGGTATCTCATGAAAAATTTTAATTGAATTTCTAATTTTGAAATTAGAACTAGATCGTTATAAACGTAGTAACTGCAAAGGAAATGGCAAAGGAAAAATGTTCGTTAATTAGTATTTTATAAATTAATATACTGCGAAATTCATGACGAATTATGGGATTAGATATGTCTAAATTGAATGGTGATACTCATTATCAGTATCATAAATGTTATGAGCTTCTCGTAAGTTCTTCAAGAATACTTTGTGATAATGAAGATGAAGTTCCGAAAAATAGATTTTCTTTGGCTTTCTTACTATAATTATTTCGAACTCCTAATAAGTAATTATGAAGTCGAAACTTCTACTTCAGTTTTAACATTATATTTTTCATAAGACTTCGAATTTAATTATTAAATTATCACGATAAGCAAAAACTTCTTTCACATCTATAGTTGTTTCATTATATTTTAGCAAAGGATCCTTTGCATGTTTATCGAGTTGGATTCTAAAAATTTAGGCAAATTGTTCACAACTTGGATTCATTTTTCATTATATTGATATTGAATAACCAATGAAGACCTTGCATCAATTCAATGTAACAGTACCTTTTCTCATCTTTCCATTTGAAGCTATTGAGATTTCATAATATTGATTACTAGCCTTTAAATTATTTTGCTAATTTCCATAAACATTTCATCATTAGTTCGGTAAACTTTGTTTATGTAGAAGCGGTAGCCGCATCAACCTCACGAAAAAGTAGATGATGAGCTTTCTAGTATTGAAATTAGTGAACTAATTTCAATCTTTCGATTTCGATGGATTTCGATAGTTTCGACGGGTTTCGATTTTGATGCCTGTCGAAACTTCTGGGTTTCGCCCAGCAACTTTAATGAAGATATAATTATAAGTAATGACTAATAAGTTATATTTCATTATATAGGAAAATTATTTTTCTCACCTACTGTATATCAGCATAAATGTCTTTTTACTGCTCCTTTCAATCATCTCATTTTGTTATCATATCTGGCACTTTTACTATAGGTCCTAAACAGGCCTGTGCTGCTTTTCTAACCTGACCTTGTATGCAAATAAAATAGGCTGAACCATTGGTGACAATTCTATTTACAGCTTCCTTGAGATAATTCAGAAGGTCAACTAAATAGATTCTTTTCTTAATAAAGGATTATCTATTGCAAAACTTATTAGAAATCGAACCAATTAAAAGATCGAGTTCACAAGCATTCAAAGTATCAATAGTATTGCACGGTCTGATACTATTTTATCTGTAAGTAAAGCAATAAATGGCTCTATCAACAAAGTTGTCTGTGTAATCATATAAAATCTTAATACTTTATCATTTTTCG
Organism: Funneliformis mosseae; assembly: GCA_910592005.1. Lineage (NCBI taxonomy): Eukaryota > Fungi > Glomeromycota > Glomeromycetes > Glomerales > Glomeraceae > Funneliformis > Funneliformis mosseae. Next base: position 12,228 of record CAJVPP010000923.1, on the reverse strand, counting down.
TACAAATATACATTACTCTTAATAGGAGTTTTTGGATTGTACCTTATTCTTTTAACAACGTATGATAATAATTTTTTTTAAAAAATATATTACTACATAAATAAATAAAAAAAAATGTATTTAGTATAATAATTTTTAGCTTTTATATAAAAATTTTTTTAAGAAATATATCTTAGTAATAGAATGCCTTTGAAAGATATTCTTCGCTAGCGTTGACTTCTTTTCTTCCATTTATCTTGTATTTTTAGTGCGAATGAAATTATCTAATAAAATAAATAATAATTATGAGGTAATCTTGTTAAAATGTTTATCGTTTGTAAAATATAAAATAAAACAAGAAACGTGTCATCTCTTCAGTAATTTCATTTGATGGTTTCCATTTTATCTTTTTCTCGGAAATTCTTGGCGAATAACCTGATGTTAACGATATAAAATTAATCCATCGCTTTTGTGCTTCAAAGATGGTAAAGATTGTTTAAAAACTTTTCTATCCATAAAAAAGTTCCATTTCTTTTCTGTATTACACTTTTAAATTATAATATTTTTATGTAATTAGTATTGATTATTTATGTGACAAATAATCGGGATAAAATTAATACTTACTTAGATGATTGTATAATCGCAAGATTCGGAACGTTTAACAACGTTTTTTTCATAGGGGCTCATAATATCAATAATATCACATCTGCTTGTTTTCTTTATTTATACCTGAAAAATTAAAAATCAAGAATGAAATGAGGGATTAGAAAAACAATTATAACTGTAAAAGGAACGCGTATATTTATACCTCGCTACTTGGTCATTATTAAAAAATATACTTTACCAACAGAGGCCGTTATTAACAATAATAATAATACTTTTTTAGGTTTTGTTGTGTCATCGAAAGAGCTTTGGACATAATTGCATCATTGCTAGTTTCAACTTTTTATTGAATTTTGTTTCTTTATTTCGTCGTCCCATTTACACTTGTTATAGAAACAAAAGTCATAAGCATGAAAACTTAATTTTCAAGTAAATTTTTTCTTTACTCACAGTTGAGATTGCTATTTTTAAAACAAGAAAATGTAATAAAAAAGTGATGGAGGGGAGTATTTTCTGGTGATCAATTACAAAAAAAATTATCATCTACAGTATAGGGACTGATCTCGGCAAATGAGTAAAAGATAATGTAAAGTACCGGGTGAAATGATATATATAATATTAAGATTTTTTCTTCTGTTTGCTCGTTACAAATTTAATTACCTTACAACAAATTGTCAATCCTTTTCTGATTTTCAGCGTTTCTAACAGCTTCACACTCATGCAGCAACTTAATGCACCTCCTCAGTCGCTTAGCTTTTGTTCTTGTTCTTGTCTAATTTGTTATGCGTCTGCTGTTGTTTTGTTGTCGCAGCAGCAGCAGCTATTTTTGTGGTTGCGGTTGTTGTGATTGCTGTTGCTGCTGCTGTTGCCATCGTTCATGTCGTTTTCAACGGCTTTTCCTTTTTATTAAAAAATTTTTAAATCCTCAAAAAAAGTAATTTGTTGTGCCCCAAGTTAATGATCTGCCCCAAATGCAAATTTCGATTTCGGGCAATCCAATTTGAAATTTCAAATTTGGGCAATGCGATTTTGCTGCCCCAATTTAAAATCAGGGCAAATTGAAAATTGAGACGTGCGGTGACCAAAGTTGACTATTGCCCCAATTTAAATTTGGAATAAATTGGAAACTAGAACATGTGGCACTTGGGTGTGCGGTAAACTAATTAAATCAAAACTATATGTGGTACCATAAAAAATTTTTTATTGAAAATTTTTTTTGCCTATAAAATTTTTTTTCACAAATTTTATTAATAATTATTATTTAAAATTAATTTACTGTACTTTTCATTGTATATACATTTATAATTTACAATTTATTAACTATTCAATAAACTGTTGACGCAATATTAGATCCAAATTGAATTTCTTGAAGGGGAGTCCTTTGTTTAGTTCTTTGATTTCGCATTTCTTTTAATCCATAAGTTAGATTTTCTTTTGAAATTTTGTCTGATGATAAACGGAGCTTTGATTGTTTACTGACGGTGACATATTTGAGTGTGTCTTTAAGTCTAATTTGTTAAAAAGTCCTTCCACCTGCTGTTGATGGATAACGATGAAATAAATATGGTTTTTAACGAAGTCATAAAGATTAGGAAATCTGTATAACTTTGGGTCATCACAACTACAAAATTGTTTAAATTCCTCAAGAAAATCATTGTTATGCGATAGTAATTCATACAATCCAAAGTCATTTCATTCCATTATTTTTATCATTCTCCAGATCCCGTGCAAAACGTAATTCCAAGTCTGAAGGTGGAGAAATCCAAGGCTTTTGAAGGATTACATGGTAAAAACTAGATGCAAATGGCTGTGAATTATCCCCACCAAGCTGACAAACTGCTAATGGCAAATGAAGCCATTGTAATAATCATTTTTCAAAATGCTTTAAGGCCTCTATAATACCACATTCCAAAGCATTAAAAAGAATTTCAAATTCCTTATCAGACAATAAGTTTGCTGCTTCTGAAAGCTGATCAGAAAAAATCATATCAAAATTATTGGTTAGGTTTTTAAGGAATTCATGCCATTCAGAGACTTTATCTGGCATTTCATGAGCACACCAGCAAGAAGGTAAAGTAATTAATTGATCATCTTGATAAAGCTGTGAAATAGGATCTCCTTTTACCATAAATTATACTAAGGTTCATAGAAATGTTTAGCAAAGTTTACTAAACATTTAACTTGGATGTTTAATTTCAGATCAACTAGTCAGGTTTTAAAAAGATGCCAATTTTCAAAATAGGATTTAGGAACAGTTTTAAGATTTTCTAATCTTTCAATGACCAATTTGTAAATTCAATCTGAGAAGAATGACGATTTAAGCATTGTTTTGCTGGATTTCAGAATTGATAACACATAACAAAATATTTTGTTTCACCTTGTGTTGATTCATCAACCATAATTCCAAATGCTGATGCATTAGCAATTTGGCAAATTTGAGTATTAATATATAATTCTGAGATATCTTGATGCCAAATATGTAATGCTGAAATTGATAATAGCTTTCTGATTAAAATTTTATAAATTAGTTTCATATATTCTACTGTTGAATATAATGATATCTGGCTAACTTGTGATATGCTAGTTGCAAACTGAATATATAGTTTCATTCGTTATCTTTAACTATAGATTTAATTTATTTTTTAAATTCTACATCAGTAATTTGATGTTGTGACGAGTAAAATTTTAGATAGATTTAATTGGTAGAATAGGAAGTCAATTTTATTACCATGTAGATCTTCTATGAAGATCATTTTGTCCATTTTATTGCCATCGATCAATTATGTAAATCCTTAGATGTCAATTTTATTGCCTTTGATAATCACGTAGATCAAGATGTCCATTTAGTTGCCTGCAAATCTGGCAATTTTATTGATACAGCAACTTTATTGCCTAGCAAAATGGCAACTTTATTTCCTTTGATATATTTAATTTAGTTTATTTTATTATTTATTCAACATATATAAATATCTCTGTATTTTCTTTGAGCTTCAACACTAACAAAATGTTAATCTTTTAGGTATTGAATTTATATATTATATTAATAAAGAAGTATAATCAAAAACTTATCCTTCGTAAACCCTTTAAAACTATTATAAATTATCTGTAACTCTTTGCATTCGTGCAATCCCTTTTGTTAGTGAACTTATTATATGATATTGTATTAATTTGCTGTATTGACTTAGAGTCTCTGAAGTATAATCTCTAAAATATCTTTAAGTTATCTTTATGTTTATTTTGTGTATCTCACATGTTTTATATTGAGAATAATTCTTTGACATTATTGTGAATTCTCACCTGTGATTTCTTGAGTAATTTTCTTAGTTTTATTTATCCTTTTGAGATTTTATTTAACTATTGTAACAATGTGAATATTAAGTTAAAGAGTAAATTTTAATATATAGTTTGATTTTTAATCACGAAGATGTTTATTTTGTGCTTTAAGTAATTGAGTTTTTTTAATTAAGGCTTGATTAATTCTATCAAGCTTTTTAAGATCAGTTTTTAATTTTGAATTAGATTCTTATAATGACTCAAATGTGAACTGATATTTATATAAAATTTGAGTTATAGATTCATAAGCCTTTTTTTATAGATATAGCGAATATATTTTGCCCTTATTAGATCCCTTCAGATATCTTATTGTTGAGATTAGATAAGAAACAGATAAAAGCTATTCTTCTGGTAATTGCTATATAGTTTAAATTAAATTAGCTCATTGATTATTTTTGCTTATAGTTAAATTAAGAAATTGACTCTATAAAGTGTTTAAAATAATTTTAAGTATATTTTGGTCCATTTTAGCAAAGCATTTATTTATTTATTTCATTAATTATTTTATCTCTCTGATATTTTTTCTCCTTTTCCAATTAATCTTTGTTGCAATTCCTTTACTGAAAGTGACGTTTATATAATTTGTATATACATATTGCTATTTTCAAACTTTAATTAGATATATAGCTCTAGTGATTCAATATTTTAAGATAAAATTTTGTAAAGGTCAATATTAAAGCTATAAAAATAAAGTTACAAAGCTATTTCTTATATTTAAAATAAAAAACTTACATTTGATATGGTAGTTTGAAAAAAAATTTTCAATTTTAAGAATTATATGTAATTTCTTTTAAACAAACTAGTTGATGCAAATAAAAATTTCGTAACTTTGTAGTTATAATATGAAAAAACTGATTATCAAATAAAAAATTTGAAGAAAGAAAGAAATATGACCTAAACATCTAAAAAAAATAGTCTATATTTTATAGTTAATCTATATATAGAGTTACTATAAAGTATAATATCAATCAATTGTGTCAAAAAATCATTTACTAATTGAAAATTAACATAATATATATAGTTTTGATTTAATTAATTAACTGTATATCTCAATGTAGCATCCCAAGTTGACTATTACCTCTATTTAAAATTTGAGGCAAATTGAAAATTGAAAACACAGTTACTCCAAGTTGGCTATTACCTAATTTTAAATTGGGGCAAATTGGAAACTAAGAATGCTATACCCCAAATTATCTATTACCTTAATTTAAAATTGGAGCAAATTTGAAACTGAGAAAGTAATGCACAAGTTGACTATTGTTTTAATTTAAAATGGGATAAATTGGAAACTAAGAATACAGTAACTATTACTCAAATTTAAAATTGAAATGAAATGTAATATTTCAAGTTAATTTTTCTCTAATTTAATATTTATATAATTTAAATTTTAAAATTGTAAAATCAAATGTTATTTTTCAATTTATAAATTAAAAAATAAATGTATTGTATCTAATAAATTTAATTTTAAATTAAAAATAGTAAAATTATTTTTAAAACATTTAATTATTTACTATTTATATAATTTTTTTGCTTTATAAATTAAAATTATTATTAAATTTACTAAATAATTAAAATAATATTTTATGCAAATTTGCTAGAAAGTAATTTTTCTTTATTTAATATTTAATTAATATAAAGCTATTTTAAAATTTAATTATTATTCATTATTCTTTTTACTATTTTAAAGAATAAATTTCAGATTTTGACATTTTTTATTAGGTGATATTTGTAACTATAAGCTAAACTTTCTTTTTTACAAGAACATTTCATTATGATACAATTAGTATTAGAATATTTACATTTAATTAACTTCTTATTTAAAGTATAATTTTGTAATCTAATTGCTTCTATAACTGTTACTGTTTTATTTAGTATATCTATTAATTCAGTCATTGATTCTAATTTAGTAGATTCTAAATTTTTTCTTTGATAATTTATATTTAATTTTTTTTCAAAGTATCCTAATTCATAAAAATCTTTAAGTTTAACTTTAAAACCTTGTATAGTAAATAATTATGTCCTAATTTTACTATATTTACTTTTAAAATTTTTAAATTAATAATATCATTAATTTTATATAATCCCTTTTTTAATTTTTTTCTTTATCAAATTTTTCATATATAGTTGATTATTAATTATTACATTATTGTGTATTTGATTATGAGAAAAAGTAAATTTATTATTGTTAAATGAATTAATAAATTCATTTATCTGATGATAAATTATCTTTATTATCAAATATTAATTGAGTTTTATTATCAGGAGTTGATTCAGTTTCATTATTTGATGTAAATTTTAAAGGACTAATCTAAAATATTAAATAATTAATTTAATTATAAAAAAATTATAATAAATTAAATTATAAATTAAACTTATTTTTAAATTATCATTTTGATTTATTTATTTTAATATATCAAGCAAATTTAAAACTTTAATTCCCAAATATTTAATAATATATTATTAAATTGTTTTATAATTTATAACTTTTTTAAATCATATGAAGCCATTTGAATTTTTTTTATAAGTATATCTGGTTTTAATTTTAATAGAAAAAATATTTTTTCTTACATTTAAATATTAACATAATAAATATTATAGTGAATAAGATTTTTTTGATGTATTTCTTTAAGTTCACTAATAATATTATGTAATTTTAACAACTTTAATATCTAATGATCTTTAACAATATTTGATAAACATTTTTTTAAATCATCATTTTCTGTATAATTCATTATGATCATATACTATATTTAAATAAAACTTCTTACATTGAATTGATTTCTTTTTAAGAAACATGTTTAATTTAACCTTATTTTAATTCAAATAATATATTAGAATCAGCTTTAAGTACTTTTTTAGACTTTAGTTACTTTAATATTTAAATTTAAGAATATATATATTAGAATAAATGATTGAATAATAATATATAAAATTTAAATTAATTTATTATCCTCTTTATAGAATTAATTTTAAATATTATTATTAAAATTGAATTAGATAAAGTATCTAAACTTTCTTATTATTATATACTTTTATTTTTAAATTTTTTAGTTGGTTGCATCTATAATAAATAAATATTATAATAAATATAAGTAAATATTTTATTAAAATAATTATAAAATACTTTTATAACTTACTATAGTATATTTATCATTAGAATTATTATCTTTTTTTTCCTATATAAAGTTAATTTTAATAAAAATTTTAAGAAATAATTTTTAAATTTATAAAATATTTATTATATTTACTTAATTAAAATTATATGAAATATCATCTTATTTAATATTAATATTATCTAATCATTCTCTTCATCAATACAATTTTTAGCTTTAAATAAATGTTTTATTCATATTTTATTATTATGAGAATGTATTCCAAATATTACTTTATATAGTATTTAATTAGTAATTCAATATATAATACTATTTATAATAAAAATAATATAATTTAAATACATAATCTAATTTGTTAAATGATTTGTTCCATCTATGATTTAATTTTTTTTCAAGAATAGAATTTCCTCTTTTTGTTATTTTGGATATTTAAGATTATTATTTATTATCTTTAAATCAGGTCATAATTACTAATAATATTGGTAGTAAACTCTTTATCATTATTACTTTGTAAAATAACTAGAGGACTAAATTGACAAAAAATTTTATATAATATTCCTATAATAAATACAGATTCTTTAAGAGTTAATAGTTTTACTTATATATAAAATATATTTAAAAATATTATCAGAATATTGATGTAAATCAATTAAATCTATTTAATAAAAATTATAAATTAAATTTAATAATAAGCAAATAAATTAATTAAAAAAAAGCTATTATAATTCAAATATTTATAATCTTAAAAGAAATTTTTTGCAACTATAGGTTTACTAATAAAGTAGATTTAGACAGTTTTACGTAGAATATATATTTTATAATAATTTACAAATTTCTCTACAATCTTCTTTTTTATTTCAAACCATTTACTTCTTAACTTACTATACAAAATTTTTTAATTACAATGAAGGTTTTGAACATATTCTAAACTAATTATTTTATATATTTCTTCTATAATTAATATTAGTAATACCTCAATTAGTTATCTTTTTAATTAAAACTTCATTTGTTTTATTGTTAAAATTTTTACATACAATATATTTTATTATTCAAGGATGATGATTTTATTGTTTATGAATAATATTTTATCATTTAAGAATAATTCAATTAGATCAGGTTAAGTTAAATGAAAATTTAAACTAGGTTAGATTTTTGTTTGACTTAATCTAATTCTCTTAGTTAAGGAATCTTGATTGACTTAATCTGAATCAATCTGTTTAAAGTTCTACTCCAGCTTTATAATTAATAGCTTTTTGAATTACTTTATTAATGTTAGTAGGTTTACTAGCAATAATATATCACATTAAGTCTTTTTCAATCCCTTTAAAAATAGTCTGATCATATTGTTATAATAGTACTGTAATTTTATAAAATCTTAAAAGGATAAATAAAACTAAGACAATTACTCAAAAAATAATATATAAGGAATTGCAATAATGTTAAAGATTATTCTCAATATAAAAATAAGTAATATAAATATAAAGATAACTCAAAAATATTTTAGAGATTATGCTTTAAAAATTTCAAGTTAATATAGCAAATCAATATAATATAATATAATAAGTTTACTAATAATAATTAAAGGATTTGTACAAATGCAAAGGATCATATATAATTTATTTTATAATAGTTTTAAAAGTTTGTGAAGGATAAGTTTTATACTTAATTAAGTATATTCTTTTATTAATATAATATATATAAGTTCAATACCTAAAAGATTATCATCTCATCAGTATTAAGACTCAAAGAAAATATAGAGATATTTATACATGTTAAATAATTAATAAAATAAACTAAATTATATATATTGAAGAAAATAAAGTTACCATTTTGCTAGGCAATAAAGTTACTATGTCAATAAAATTTTCAGATCTGCAGGCAACTAAATAAACATCTATAATCTATGTGATTATCAAAGGCAAAAAATTGACATCTAAAAATTTACATAATAATCAATAGCAATAAAATGAATAAAATGATTTACCTAAAAGATTTATATAACAATAAAATTGATTTCCTTATCTACTAATTAATTTTATCTAAAATTTTATCTATCACAATATAAAGATCTGGCAGATCATTATTAGGATTTACTTTTCTTTTTAACTTCTTAAATCTAGTAGTATAAAATTTAACTTTTTCATTCTTTTTTTAAATATTATTAAGCTTATAATACTATTTATTTTATTATTCAATCATAAAAAGTGATTCATACATTGAAAAATAAAGAAATTAGGTTTAGCTATATTAGGATCTCTATTATCTTCTGATTTTTTCTATCCTTAAGCAAATTCAATATCTTCATACTAACTTATAGCTACATGCTCAAATAATCCTTAAGCAATTTTAATTATTCTTTAATTAGTTCAATAATTAGCTTTCATAGCTTTCTCAAAGTAATGTTAGCTTAGTATTTATAAACTTAAATGATTAATTTTAATTTGATATATTAAATTAAATATAAGAGTTTATCATAATCATAACTTTATAAAGGTATGACAAAAGGTAATAACAAATGAATTTATAAGATTTCTTTATTGAACTTTTAGTTTATCTTAAATCCTATCTCAAATTACTTTTTAACTTAAAAAAAATTACAAGATATTTATACAAATAAAATACTATAAAATATAATATAAAAAATATAGTATAAATGATAAAATAAATAAATAATATAAATATAAATACTTTACTAATTAAAATATAATTAAAAAGTATAACGATTATAATAATTATAATTAATCTATCTGATATAGTAAATAAATCAATAATGATCACTTTAGAAACTTGGTCTAATTTATTTATTTCATTAACTTTATTAATTATTTTGATTATATAACTAATTAAGGTTTAGTCAAAGATCATAAATTTAGTTAGTAATTCAATCAGATGAGTTTTCTTCATATTTTTCTGAAAAGCGTTTTATTAGTACTAAGTAACTTTCACTTATTAATAGTTAGATTAAAGTCTATTTTGAAATTCCTGAATAAGTTGATTAATAAATGTAATGAGTTGAGTAATAAAATTGTTAAATTGATCAGCATCTATTATGTTTCTTCTTGTAGATTCTAATGAAAGAGGTATTAAAAGTTAAAATTTTGTTATTATAAGGTATTTAAAATTAACTAAATAATAAGATTCTTCTAAACTATAAATAGTAATGAAATCAAAATCGAATTAAAAATCAAAAAAATTAGCAAAAGTTAGTCTTTATAAGTTTAATTTATGAAAGAATTGTTGATACTAATTAAATAATATTATTATCTTTCTAGTATATATAAGAGCATTAAATTTAGTATTAATTTAATTCTAAAAATGCTTAAATGGCAAAGTTACTTCTTTTGAAGGTGAATAACAAATTACATAAGTATAATTTATTGATAATTAACTTCTGTTTTTAGAATATTATTGAATATGATTTCATTGCAAAGTAAGGTATAGATCAAATTTCATCCATTAAAAAGCTAAAAAGCCTGACAGGAATCACAACTTTTATTAGTTTATTATCTGTAAACTAAGATGATTAACTTTAATTCAATATGTTGAATTAAATACAAAACTATATCACAATTATGCCTATATAAAAATATGACAAAAGGTAATAGTAAATGAATTTATAAGTTTCTTTTATTGAACTCTTAGTTTATTTTAAAACTTTATCTCAAATTACTTTTCAACTTAAGGAAAAATACAAGATATTTATATAAATAAAATACTATAAAATATAATATAATAAATATAATATAAATAATAAAATAAATATATAATTAATAAGTATAATAATTTATCTTAAATAACTAATAGATTAATAATTATCACTTTAGCATATTAGTTTACTTTATTTACTTTTATTAACTTTGTTAATTATTTTTAATCATATGACTTAATAAGACATAATCAAGAATTACAACTTAAATGCTAAATTTAAGTCAAATTAAATATTTAATTTGACTTAATTTAAATTTAAATTAAACTTTAACTTGATTTGAGTTAGTCTTATTTTTTAAAGATATATAAACTAATTTATCTTAAATTGATAGATTAATTTTTCTTTTTTCCTTTCGATCAATATTTTTTTATCCTTCTCTTTATTAATCCTTTTTATTTTTTATTTTTATTTATAATTTTCTATTTTTTTTTTATTTTTTTTTTTTTTTGTTTTTATTTATAATTTTCCCTCTTTTACCATCTTTTTTTTTATTTTTATTATTTTTTTAATTTTTCTTTTTGTTTAATTATTAATTTTTTTTTTAAATATATATTTAATTTTAATTGAATTTTTTAATTATTATTTTATTTTTTATTATTTTTTATTTTAAGATAAATTCTTTTTATATTTAAATATTTATTAATTAATTTTAACTTGAATTTATTTGAATCAAGTCAAATTTAAATCAAGTTTTGAGTCAAATTTAAATTAAGTCAAGTTAAAATTAAGTTAAATCAAATTAAGTTAAGTTTAAAATTATATAATTCAAATCAAATCAATTAAAAGTTTTATAAAATAAATTTAATTTAATTCAACTCAAAAAAGAGTTGAATAGAATTGATCTTTAAACTCAACTTGATTTAATTTATTCAAAACTCTATTTTAGTATTTAATAGTATTTTTCACAAAGTAAAAATTTTTTATTAATAATTATATTGAATATTAATTAAAATTTAGCATTTAAATAAGATTTTTACATAAAATGAAAAAATTCTAATTAAATGTTAAATTTAATTAATAATTAATATAATTATTAATTATGAAACTCTTACCTTTTTTTATTATGAAATAAGCTTAAAATATCATACAGATAAGATTATTAGTTTTATCTATATATAATATGCTAATATATTCACTATAAAAATATCATATTTTACTAATAATATTTTAGAAATTAGATATTAAAATCAGTTTAATTACCAGAAAATCAGACTGAAAAAATTTATATTTAAGAATACAATTAAATTATAGATCATCAAATTCAAGATAACATGTTAAAACTGGTAGAAACTAACAGGTCTATCAAATATGACATATATGCTAAATCTGCCATATCTTCTAAATAGGACACACATACTATTTATTATATTTCTATTATTTATATCATTATTATCATTTATTCCTTAAACTGTAGAGGTTTGCAGGTAAATTTGCCTGCTTATTTACTATAAATTCCCTTCTGATTTACTTTTATGAAAAATTAAAATTTTT